>CM029018.1:203353786-203539998 GCA_016801055.1 Panax notoginseng | reverse complement strand
TATTTATATCGGAAAATTAATAAAGTGTTTTCTAGTATTCCTTCTCTCTTTCTTTTTTTCGCATATTGACAAAATTAGGACAATTCGAGGGACCTCATTAAACAGGACACGGAAACGTGTCCAATCAAAGCCATAAAATTTGTTTTCTTGATCAGACTCCAGCACCTTTATAATATATATATACACATCTCTACACTTTTTCACAGGCACATTCACAGATCTCAACTTTCAAGCATCTTTCTACCTTTTCTTCAGTTCACTTCAATCTTTTTTTGCTAGCAAACCTGTTGCTAGCTAGCTTATTGAACTGAAGCAAAAAAATAAAATAAAAAAATCTCTCTATATCCATCTCTTTATCTCCATCTTTTTTTGGCAATGGCAGATATAACTGAACCAACTACAGGAGTACCATTTACTCGTGCATGGTTGGTTCACGGCCTTACCAGGGAAGTTTTTGTCCAAGACAATTGAAACTGCTAAAAAGGCAAGGAAACTGGGACAGGAAGATCCAAGAAGAATAATTCATTCTTGTAAAGTGGGATTAGCCATAACCCTAGTTTCTTTGTTCTATTATTTCGAGCCCCTCTACGATGGATTCGGTGTCTCTGCAATGTGGGCTGTTTTAACTGTTGTTGTGGTTTTCGAATTTTCAGTAGGTAAGTTTTTACTGTTCAGATATAAGTTTTATATATCGAACAAATAAGATTTTTTTTTCTTTTGGCTAATTTGGGAAAAGAGTTTGAATCTAGGACATCCGTAAGTGAGATTTAGTACACCAACTGAGTTTAAAGCAGTTGGTATTTTAATTCTTCTTTGAAGCTCGTGCATCTTATATTTTGTTTTTCATAAATTTTCAGGAGCAACTCTCGGAAAAGGTGTAAATAGAGGAATTGCAACATTTGTGGCTGGTTCATTAGGTGTTGGAGCTCATCATTTAGCTGTTTCTTCTGGAGAAAAGTTGAGCCTGTTCTACTCGGGATTTCTGTCTTCTTAGTAGGTAATATATCTATGTTCATATCACATTCACGTAAATAAAAAAAATCATATAAATAATTAAATATCTACATTCTTTGATATGAATTTGTGTTCATCAGTTTCTAAACTCATTTACTGGATATATATATATATATATATATATATATATATATATATATATATATATATATATATATTATATATATATTATATATATGATGCAGCTGCTGTAGTGACATTTGCGCGATTCTTTCCGAGAATGAAAGCCAGATATGATTATGGGCTGGTGATATTTATTTTAACATTCTGCTTGATATCTGTATCGGGCTACCGCGACGATGAGGTCTTAGACATGGCTCAAAGAAGATTGTCCACCATTCTCATCGGTGGCTCTACGTCTGTGATTATATGCATTTTAATTTTCCCGGCATGGGCTGGCGATGATCTTCACAATCAACTTGCTTCAAACGTGGAAAAGCTTGCAATATTCCTTGAAGGTAAATCTTCTAAATAAATAAAATATAAGTTTTATCTATTTCACACTTTCATTCAATTTTCTCTTAAAAAGACAAGAAACTTAATGAACTCTATTAATTTGCAGGGTATGGAGCTGAATATTTTAAAACATCAGGGGGTGGACAACTTGAGGATAACAAGGCATTTCTAGCATATAAAAGCGTTCTTAATTCAAAAGGCACTGAAGAGTCCTTGGTGAGTGAAAAATGGCATAAGCATGCAAACAAATACTCACAGACAATAGAATATACCCACGTGGTTATTCAACTTTTAGAATTATACTTATCGGGTTAATTTCTTCATTCTGCAGGCAAATTTTGCAAAATGGGAACCCCGTCATGGTCGGTTTAGGTACCGACATCCTTGGGACCAGTACCTAAAAGTTGGAGCACTCACTCGTCAATGTGCATACACAACTGAAGCCCTTAATGGTTACCTTACCTCAGAATTAATCCAGGTACTATTTTTAACACTTGCCGATCGATACACATTTTTAGGATTCGGATTCTGTGAAATTAAGGGTGGTCAATTATTTCGTGAAGTTCACTAGTAAAAAAGATTAAATTTGTGTATTACATAGAGTTGTATCTCGTTTGCCCGATTTTAGACCGTACAAAAGTTGCGTTTTATATAAAGAGAGTACATTTAAACAATCTATTGACACAAGTTGCGTTTTATATAAAAGAGAGTTGCATTTATGTAATATTTATATGGCATATATCATCTGCAACACAACTCTCTATATAAAATATAATTTGTTTCTATAGATTGTCCAAATGAACCGCGGGTTTTGAAATGCCTTGAATCAAGATCTCCGCTCATATCGCGCCAACATTCAATACAAATGCAATTGATGATTAGTACTCCTTCCGTCCCTTAATATAAGACGTTTTAGAAAAATCTTTTATCCCTTAATATATAACGCTTTAGAATTCAAGTTAGTTTCTAATATTATCCAAATATTAAATATAATTTTGGTTCTCTCAATATTTTTTGCCCAATAAATAACAATCTTTTTTTCTAATACAAGGACAATATAGATATTTGATACTATATTTAATGTTATATAATCATTTTCTTAATGTTTATGCATAACTCTAAAAAATTTATATTAAAGGACCGAGGGAGTATTCAACTCCAAGAAAAGTTGACAACCCTTGACTCCGGTGAATCCAAATTAACTATCCTAGCACTATTGACAAAAATTGCTTATAACATTTTTGTTGCTATTCTTACAGACACCACACGAAATCCGAGGAAAAATTCAAGAGTCATGCACAAAGATGAGCTTAGAATCCAGCCGCGCATTGAAGGAACTAGCAATGTCAATCAAAATAATGACTCGATCATCTGTCGCAGATTCCCATATCCTAAAAGCAAAAATGGCTGCCAAAAACCTGAAGAACTTGCGGAAAACAAACTTATGGGAAAAATACCGACTACTTAGAGATAATCCCAGTAGTTACGGTAGCTTCATTACTGGTTGATGCTGTTAACTGCACCGTAAAAATATCCGAATCTGTTCATGAACTTGCTTCCTTAGCACGTTTTAGTGATCCCAAGGTTTTAGTCTCACGGACCAGCCACGAGCAATCAACCATGGGTGGGTGCACCAAGAGACCCATCATGTTGTTGCCATTGGTGAGTAATTTGCTTAACAAAAGGAAAAGGAGTTGCGCCAAGGTTTTTAAGAAATGAATGTATAGATTTGTGTTGGAGAATGGAGGCTACTAACTTTGTAGTTCAGATTGAACTTTTTTGGTGTACAACAACACGTTGTACAATTCATACATGGTGACTTGAGTCATATACATTGAAAATCATTTACATTAGACCTGGCAGTTTTAGTTCACGCTAAACTTAGCTCATTAGGGCTATGTTTGGTTACAATAATTATATTTAGGATAAAAATATTAATCTCAAGGCTATGTTTGTTTGTAAAAATTATAATCTCATGATTATAGTTCATGAGATTATAATCCTAAAACTATTAATCCTTGGATTATAATCCCGAAATTATAATTATAATCTCAAGACTATTAAGTCATTTTATAATACAACTAGTTTCAAATCTAAATTTGAAATCAAACAAGACACTTTGGATTAATAATCATATCTCAAATATAATCTTTGTAAACAAACGTAGCCCAAATATCTTGTTTGTTTTCACATTTAGATTTATGACTATTAGTCTAAAGATTATAAAATAACTTAATAGTCTTGAGATTATAATTATAATTCCGAGATTATAATCCTATAATTAATAGTCTTGAGATTATAATTTTAGAAAATTATAATTCTAGGATTATATTTCTTACAACAAACATAACCCGGATTACCAAATTAAATTCAAGCAAACTTTTAACTGCCATGAATATCATGGACTAGGATCCTCTCCATTTCAAATGAAATGGAGAGTCTACATTCTTTGTATATTCCTCATCATCATCTGTCTCTTTCCTGTCATCATAATGTCACATTCTAACACATTTTAAATCTAGATTATAAAATAAAAACTCTCCAATTTATTTAAAATGGAGAGAATCCTGATTCGAATGTCATAGGGTGAGCAATACATAGCTCCTTCAGTATTTTTATTTTGAATAAATCTACATGTACATCAGTTTTACAACCTGCTTCCCGATACGCATGAAGAAGAGTCGTTTTGAGTATTTTATTCTTTTAATTCTTCCCCCCTTCTGCTGCAAACTCGTGTAGCACTCTCCTACAACTCCCGCCCAAAAACTCCTTTCACTCTCTGTCCGACTAAACTCGATTCTGCCGGCTCAACATATCTGATAACTCTTCTCCAGTCAAATACCAGATTCACGCAGATCCCTCCCTTCCTCCTTGAACCTCGCAGAGAAAGAAGAATCATGCTCTGCTCCACACAATAATTAATCTGTGGAGCTCTAAGGTAATCATTTTTTGAGTAATTTCTACTTTTAGTTAATGGTACTGTTTAGTTTAAGTTTAATTGGGTTTCTTCCACGATTTCTTGTTTGTTTGAGTTTCTTCTTTGTGTTTCTTGTCTATTTTAGGTTTAATTGGGTTCTTCTGAATATTCACTTTATTACCCAAATAGAAGAAGAGGGTTTAGCTGATTATGTTAGTAATTTCTACTTTGTGTATCATTTCAATTTAATTTGAGTTTCTTCTATGATTTCTTGTCTAATTTTTTATGGTACTGTGATTTTCTCTTGGTGTGTTTTGTCATCCAGTTGCTATTAATAATTTTTATTATTTGTGGCTTACATTGAATAGATGTTTTCTATACACATGATTTTTGGTCTGGGTACATATTATTCCTATACATTCAATAACATTTTCAGTTTGATGAACACTTACCAGAGAAGCTAAAAAACAAGGACTTAGACATTGAAAATTCTTTTCTTTTCCAATCATTTCTTGCAAACCAAACACAATAAATTATCAGCTCAACTCAACTAAACCTTGTATTGTCACTGCTTTGTTCTCTGTTTGCTAAGAAAAATAAGGGGCTACAAAAGTAACCAAACCAAACAAAACAAGGGAAATTTTGTAGGAGTATTTGATTTGATCACAATACAAATGTTATGTAGGATAACTAAATTCGGACACAACAAAGTTAGAAACAAGCCTTATTTATCCTATGTTGATAAGCTAAATTACCATAACCAGCACACTGCATTTGCATTGTTCCAAGCATAGTGTTGTGCTTCTCACTTATTGTTAGTAATATATATACTCTAAGGTTTTAATGATGACAGTGTTTATATGGGCTAAATTAATTTTATATTGGTTTATAATCTAATTGGGTCATGTTAAATCAAATATTTTTGTGCATATTAATTATATAAATATATATTAGTTTGCATGGGTTATTGCATGGATAAAACACTTTATATGCTAGCTCACAAAAGGATACTGCAGGTTATGAATTGGAGTATTTTAATATATATATGTTATACCAATTGGCGTGTATTGGAGATGTTTTTAGGAATTGGTATATTTAAGGACTCTTATTCAAGTTGGAACAGCAATTATTTTAAGGATACATGCCAACACTTGGACTCTTTCAAAATAGTCTTTGGATTCTAATTGACTACTTTATAGCAATATTCCCTTATCTAAAGAAGCTGTTATTACTAATTGTTTATCTCCTATTTCAAAGTAATAGCCGTACGTTGCTAGATGAATTGGAACGTTACTTGCAGTCATAGCCGTTGCTCTCTTCTGTATTTATATGGTTTGTTCGGCTTCATGAAAGATACAAGACTGCAGAACAGAAAATTCAAGGATACTATCTGAGATACACACAAATTATCATATCACTCTTTTAGACAGTGTTCTTGTATTCCTTATTTATATCTATTGTAACCATAGTACAAGTCTAGGTTGGCTTGAGGTTTTTATTTTAGTAATATTCAGTCTGTACAACGAAGCTATCAAAGTCTCAGAGGTGAGAGGTGTTACAGAGGTGCAAAAGGGGCAGAGGTGTCCAATCGATCGTCGTTGTAAACAGGGAGTTATTTAATTTGTAATTGCTGAGTATTATTTTAATAAAGTGAGTCTCCAATCCTAGTTGGGATTGGACGTGGATTAGGTTACTAGACTAGAGGATAGGGGCTGAACCACGTAAAAAATCTCTGTGTGATTTATTTTTCGTGTTTCTATTTTTTTTAAGCTTTATATTCTGCTGAGTTTGGTTTTCATTGGAGTAATTTTATACTAATACGGACAGGTATTAGCTGTCCGTTTATAACAGTCTAAGAATATAACTAATACGGACAGGGTTATACCGTCCAATTATAGTCTGCTATAGTAATCTTTAAAAATTGGCCACTGTAGATCACGTCTAAATATTTACTCCTATTCACCCCCCTCTAGGTGTGCTTTATTATAGAATTACATTTGGTATCAGAGCAAGGCTCTACTAATATTAATCTTTGCAGGTCGTAGGGAAAGATCCTATGGCACACCTCAGTTTTCAAGAAGGTCAATCCACAAGCCGGCCACCTTTGTTGCTCGGAAGTGAAAACTTCAACTTTTGAAAGTTTAGAATGATGATCTATCTCAAACGAGACCCATGGGAATGGTGGGTTGTTCAAAATGGCCCTGTCATTCCAAGAAATAATGATGGAAACTCTAAGACTCATGGAAATGGATTCAAATGAATCATACATGGTATCCTACGACTCCAAAGCCATGAACACACTACTAAGTGGGATGATTCAAGCTGAAATTGACAAAGTTTCTGCATGCACCACTGCTAAAGAAATATGGGATACAATCATCATGAGCCATGAGGGAACTACTAAGGTAAAAGAAGTCAAATTAAGTATGCTAATGCAAGATTATGAGCTTTTCAAGTTAGAGAAGAATGAATCTATCAAAGAAGCTCAAGATAGATTCCTCACTCTTATGAACTCTCTAAGTATGCTCGGCCGGAAAATTGATCAAAGGGAGATAAATAGAAAGATACTTAGAGTCATGCCTAAACGGTTCGCACCAAAAGTTACAACTCTTCAAGACTCAACTACAATCGGCACGATGGAAACTCTAACTCTATTTGGAGAACTTGAAGAATTCGAAAATCAACTAAAGAGGTATGATGAAGAAGATGAAGGACCTAAAAGGAAGACCTTAACTCTTCAAGTTGAAAGCTACATAGAAGGTGATGATGAAGATTCCGATGAAGAAATAGCTATGATGTCCCAAAAATTGAGAGAGCTGATTAGAAAGAAGAATAAATCAAAATTTCAAGGCAAGTCATTCAACAACAAGAAAGACGCACAGCAAAAGTCACAAGAAGATACCTGTTTTGAATGTGGAAGGCTAGGACATTTCAAGAGAGATTGTTTCCAATTAAAAAGGAAGAACAAAGCAAGCAATTCAAAAGGAAAGGCATTAATGACATGGAGCGATGATGAGTCCTATCATGAAGAGCAAGAAGATGAAACTGCTCAACTGTGTTTCACTGGATTATGCAATCAAGAATCATCCGAGGTAAACTCTGAACTTGGTGATATTACTATTTCTGATTATCTAGTTTTAAAGAATGAAAATATTCGTATTAAAGAGAAAAATGCTCATTTAAAAAATTGGATAAATGATTTAATGAAAGAGGTAGAAACATTAATTGAAGAAAAATAAGAAATAGTTAAAGATTGCACATCAAGTGAAGTGTCTAAGTTAAATGCTAAAATTGATTATCTTGATAACTATAATAAAATTCTATATAATCGTGCAAACAAATTAAATGAAGAATTTAATGATCTTAAAAAGGAAAATGATGTTTTAAAAGAAAGTTTGAAAATGAGAGATACTTGTATTGATGCTTTTAATGATGGAAAAATATTAAACATGCAAAATAATAATGAAGAAGAAATAATTTCATTGAAAAAGGATCTTGCAAAATTTGTTCAAGGGGAAGAGAATTTAAATATAATGTTAGGTGCTCAAAGGTCAAGTCTAGATAAACAAGGAATTGGGTACAATCTTGTTAAGAACATTACAAGCACTACTAATAAAATTAGAGTAATAAATAATAAACCAAGGAACAAGCCTCTTTATTGCTCACCTTTTGTTACTTGCAAAAATTGTGGTTTAAAAGGACATTTTGATACAAACTGTAATGAAATTAAAATAAAACAAGTGTGGGTAAAGAAAAGAGATTTAATTGCTACTAACAATACCGGACCCAAACAGATTTGGGTACCAAAACGATGAGCTACTTCTTTGTTTTGTAGGTGTGTTTAAAAGCTAAAGTACCATCACATAAATGGGTGCTAGATAGTGGATGTTCTAGACACATGACGGGTGATAGTACTAAATTCATCTCACTGACTACTAAGAAGGGAGGAACTGTTACCTTTGGAGACAACACCACATGTCAAATCGTCGGTAAAGGTAAAATTGGAAATGGTAAGGTTTTCATTGATAATGTTCATTGTGTTGAAGGATTAAAATATAATTTAATTAGTATAAGTCAACTAATGGATAGTGGACATAAAGTAATTTTTGAAAAAGATAAATGTGCTATTATTCATGCTTCTCACAATGTTCCTTTAATTGCTCAAAGGGAAGGTAATATTTATATAATTAATTTTGAAAATCAAAATGAAGATATTTGTCTAACTGCTATTCAAGATCAAACTATTCTGTGGCATAGAAGGTTAGGACATGTGCATATGGAATTGATTAACAAATTAGCTACCAAGAACCTTGTCAAAGGATTGCCAAAGCTAAAATATAAAAAGATAGGAATTTATAATGCATGTCAGTTAGGTAAGCAAGCAAGAAATTCCTTTATCAGCAAAAATCAGGTATCAACTTCTTTACCTCTTCAATTATTGCACCTTGATTTGTTTGGACCCGAGAGATATTCTAGCTTAGGAAATAATCATTATGCTTTTGTTATTGTTGATGATTTTTTAAGATTTACATGGGTTTTATTTTTGAAAACTAAAGACCAAGCTTTTGCAGAATTTGAAAAGCTTATAAAGAATGTTGAAACAAAACACAGCCTCAAGCTAATTGGTATTCGGAGTGACCATGGTGGTGAATTTGGAAAAGACTTTATACCATATTGCAGTGAGAAAGGTGTTACACATGAATTTTCTGCACCAAGAATACCACAACAAAATGGTGTAGTGGAACGCAAAAATCGTACTCTTCAAGAAACTGCAAGAACGTTACTTCAAGAAAGTAAATTGCCTAAAAAATTTTGGGCAGAGGCTGTAAGTACTGCATGTTACATTCTAAATAGAGTATTGATTAGACCCATTTTATTGAAAACACCACATGAGTTACTAAACAAAAGGATTCCTAATATTAATTATTTTAAAGTGTTTGGTGCTAAATGTTTTGTTTTAAATACTAATAGCAATCTTGGAAAATTTGATGCAAAATCAACTGAATCTATTTTTCTTGGTTATTCAATACATAGTAAGGCATATAGGGTTTATAATCTTGATAAATCAAAGGTTGAAGAGTCAGTGCATGTAATATTTGATGAATTTAACTATGATACGCCGAAAGATGAGGATTCTGCAGGAAATAATAATTTGAGTCGTGAAAGCCAAACTGCTAAATCCGGACAGCCTAAGCCGTCCGAATCAGAAGGAAAATCAGCTGAAATCAGACAGCCTAAGCCGTCCGAATCAGAAGGAAAGACAGCTGAAATCAGACAGCCTGACCCGTCCATTTTAGTAGAAAACTCAGACATGAAGACACCTATAAACGGACAGCCAGACCCGTCCGATTTAGAAGAAAACTCAGACGAACATACTAATGTAGAATGTGACATACCACAGTTTGAATCCAGCGAACAAATGACCACTGCAAAGCTTCCTAAATCAACTCGAACTGTGAGAAATCATCCTCCAAACTTGATTATTGGAGATCCTGACACTTGGATGAACACAAGAAGGAAAGCAAGGAATTATTGTGCATTTTCAGCCTTTCTTTCTCAAGTTGAACCAAAAAATGCCAAGGAAGCAATTCAAGATGAAAATTGGACAATCGCCATGCAGGAAGAGTTAAACCAATTTGAACGATGTCAGGTATGGGATCTTGTTAAGCCTCCTAAAAATGCATCTATTATTGGTACAAAATGGATTTTCAAAAACAAATTAGATGAAAATGGTGTTATAACAAGAAACAAAGCCAGATTGGTAGCTCAAGGCTATAATCAACAGGAAGGCATAGACTATGAAGAAACCTTTGCCCCTGTTGCAAGGTTGGAAGCTATAAGAATTTTATTAGCCTATGCATGCTTTAGACGATTTAAATTATATCAAATGGATGTGAAAAGTGCTTTTTTAAATGGTTACTTAAATGAAGAAGTATATGTTAAACAACCTCCCGGTTTCGAATATGAAAAATATCCACATCATGTGTTTAAATTAAAAAAGGCTTTGTATGGATTAAAACAAGCTCCAAGAGCTTGGTATGAAAGACTAAGCAAGTTTTTATTAAAAAGTGGTTTTAATCGCGATAAGATTGACTCGACTCTTTTTATTAAAACCAAAAATAAAGATTTATTAATTGTTCAAATTTATGTGGATGAAATAATTTTTAGAGCTACTACTAACTCTTTGTGTGAGTGGTTTTCCCAATGTATGCATAATGAGTTTGACATGAGCCTTATGGGCGAATTATACTATTTCTTGGGGCTTCAAATCAAACAATCCATTCAAGGGATTCACATTCACCAATCCAAGTATGTAAAGGAGTTATTAAAGAGATTTGGTTTTCAAAATACCAAACCAAAGTCAACACCAATGAGTACTACCATCAAGCTTACTGCGGATGCTACAGGTAAAGATGTTGAAGTGACAATGTATCAAGGTATGATTGGTTGTTTACTTTATTTAACTGCATCAAGACCAGATATTATGTATAGTGTATGCCTTTGTGCTAGATTTCAAGCTCAACTGAAAGAATCTCATCTTAAAGCGGTAAAAAGAATATTTAAATATTTATCTAGTACAATTAATTTTGGCTTATTCTATCCTGTATCTCCTAGCTTTGAATTAATTGGATATTCAGATGCAGATTATGCAGGGTGCCAAGTTGATAGAAAAAGCACAAGTGGTGCTTGTGAATTTTTAGGACAAAGCCTTGTGGCTTGGCACAGTAAAAAGCAAACATCAGTTGCCTTGTCTACTACGGAAGGTGAATATTTGGCGGCAGGTAGTTGTTGTTCACAAATCTTGTGGATGATTCAAACTCTTCATGATTTTAATGTGATATGTGAAAATGTGCCTATTATGTGTGACAATACTAGTGCAATTGATATTTCAAAAAATCCTGTGCTTCATTCTCGTACTAAGCATATTGAAGTGAGACATCATTTTTTAAGAGATAATGTTGCTAAAGGATTAATTAAATTAGTATTTGTCCCTACTGAACATCAATTGGCAGATATTTTTACAAAACCTTTAAGTGAAGAACGTTTTTGCACTTTGAGAAGAGAACTTGGAATGTCTGTATGTGGTTACATATGACTAGCATAGTTTATCACTTGAAAACTTACTTTTAAAACATGCTTGAATGACTTTTATTTTGTCAAACTAGATGAGTGCACTTATCGACCATGTTTATTGACCTAAAAGATACTAGCATGCAATCCCTACAAGTCCAAAATGTGAGCAACACACTGCTCGTAGATATAAGTTTGCAAAGCGTTCAAGTTTACTTTTAAAAGTCATTCTAGGCCAAGTTAAAGCAACTCAGCGCAACTTTAAATCTCATTTCATAGTTAAATAAGCCATGTACGTATGTTATCACGTTTAGAACTTTAAGTACACAAGTACCTTTAAGTTCATTCTCAAAGTTTCAAGTTTTCTTTAGAAATTATTTTCAACTAAGCTATTGTAAGTTGATAATAGGTAAAGCAACTTTAAATCACTTCTCATGCTTATGTATACTCATAACTCAACAATATGTATGTGTTAAAATATCAGAACTTCAAAGACTCAAGGTTCGTCAATATTTGTTTTCAAAACTCCAAGTTTTCTTTTCAACACACATATTAAATCATGCTAAAGCATTCCATTATGAGTAATATAATCTTAGATATATGTCATGTCTAATATCATGAATATTTATGTTTTATAACTTAGAATAACATATTTTATCTTCGGGAGCACTACAATTGTTTATGTGCATGTTTGACGCCCTCCGATTGCCTTCAAATATGTAGCAGTCACAAAGATGGACATTTTTACCCCTCCTAACGACTTCAAATCGAAAAACTTATAGAATTAAAGTTGTAGGTATACTCGTTATCTTTCCAAATCATCCTGAAGTTATAAAGAAGTTATGCCTAATTTACTACATCATGTCAAAACAGTCCTGCCTGACACTATTTCGGCGCAGCTGCGCCCCAAATGGCCTTGGGGGCAGCGCAGCTGCGCCCAGTGATGCAGAATTGTTTCCCAGATTCTGATCTTCGTGATTTTCATACCAATTCTCCTTTCGATCTACATAACGCGAGTTATACACATCCAAATTAGTCCGTTTTCGATTCTATGGATTTGTAATTCATAGAACTACATCATACCAAAGAATCAACAATTAACATAAACATTAACTAACCCAAATATTAATCCAAAACTCATGTTCATACTAAATTTTTATGTTTTGACAAGTTTAGCTAATTTCATCACTATGGGTTCGTTTCTAAACCAAATTGGTCCGTTTAACTTTCGTTGTTTTTGTATATAACTATATTATCAATAACTAACAACAATTCATGGATTATAACAATCCTTGGCGATCAATTTTTGACTCAAAAGCAAGTATTTCTTGTCATTAATAAGAAATTTCAAAACTTAGGAATCAAGAGCATATATGATAGTGTTAGTACCTCCTGATTGCTTGAATTTTCAAACTATAGCTCTTCAATCCTCCCATTACTCTCAATTTTATTAACCTTCCATATCCAATTTTCTTAGACAATTTAACAAACAGGAAAGGAGAAGAAATAGACTCTATTTATAGAGATTTCAGTATCCAAACAATAGTTTTGCCCAATGTTTTGAACTAGCAGGAAGAAGAAGAAGAAACTATTGGATATGGGGGATTTAGTGAAAAACAGTTACCTGCTCCCTCCCCTCCATTCTCCCAGCCATCATCAACTCTATCAACGGTGGAAATGAATAGGATAGGCCAATGGCCTATTCACGTGTATGAGAGAAATGAGACTCTTTAATTGGGACAAAAGCTTATAACTCAACACTTTAGCAATTTGGCTCATCTATTAAATTTTCATAGCTTAATATTGCTACATTATATAAAGTTATGGGTACATCTACACAAACATATATGTACACCCACATAAGTACATTCATACTTTAAATATAAACCAATACATAATATCATGTACCTCATGTACATTGGTTTGATTCAATTAATATTTTAATGTAATTCAGTTGGGTACTCTCAACCCATTATTTTTCATAAAATCTATTATCTCAAATACACTTAATTATTATAATGATAATTATTATCAAATATCTATTAACTTTCTTCCATACTTTTAAAATGCACGTTTAATTGATTTACCATGAATCATTGTCACACAAGTCTCATTTATATTTGCTTAATAATTTACACCATTCAAGATTATAGCCTTATATTATAACTATTCACATCACATTATGTAATTCTTAACATCTCATCTTATTTTTATACATGAAGTAAATTTTATTGCATTACTTTGTATGCTCTTACAACACATGTAATTGCACATAATAATTAATAAGAATAGTCATTAGTCCATCACATTACTTCATCATTTCCCCACTAATGTAATTGAACAAATCCTTAGTCCATCATTATGCCACACTAGGCATATCCCACAAGCTTACTTTAAGCTCATTACCACATTTTAATATTCTTTTAATATAAAGTTTGTGTGACACACTTTACCATAAAGCTAAATTATTTAGCTTACTTAAATAATTATACACTTATAATATGTATAACCTTTACACTTAGAATAATTAATATCTACTCTATTAATTATTTAATTTATACACTATACGTATAATTATTCGATTGTCCCAAGACAACTTCTTCCATCTTTACATTTAGCCATATCTTAAGTACTAATATAATCCCTCCATCTTTAACCAATATTCATTTATAATTTTCTTGGTTCTCATCTTTTATTAATCACTTATCTTTCAAACATTAACCCTTTTTATATATTACAATACTATGTAATATATTAAAAATATCAAATATTAATTAACATGTTTCTTTCATCCTGTTATGCTAAAACACATATTAATTCACCGTCTTATGTAAGTAAATTAACTCTTTTTCATTTATTATCATGCCACTACTACACAAGACTTTAGAATATAATATCCCATAATATCACTTAATTAACCAATATTTATTTCGGGTTAATTAATTAACTCTTATTCCAATCATGTGTTGCTAACTTAATCCATTCATGGACAACTAAATAGCCAATTACGACTTTTGTTACACATATGAGTCCTTAATATACCTGTCTTGAAATTCAAATTTCACAAACATACTCAGAACCTTCTGCAGACCGGCGCAGCTGCGCTGGTAATAAGCTTGGAAGTGGTGCAGCTGCGCCACCTCAAGTTCAGACGCAGATAATTTATTGCTTAGCAAAAACATAACCTACCTTCCTAAATACTTAGAGCATGTTTCTGAATTGCTAATTAACTTGTCATTGTGACACCCCCAAATCTGGGTACTTCGATTCCACGGGATTTGGTGTTCACTGTACAAATATCATCTATCTATCTACCCAATAAAACAACCATGCAATAGATAGAAAATAAAATCTTCCCTTTAAGGGTTACAACAATTGAATAATAATAATACAATCCCAGGTTTAAACTAACCTTAAAACATCTGTGCGGAATTCTAAACAATTAAGTCTTAACAACATCATAACTCAAGTCTTAAACATAAATCATCATCAATAAAATAAATACAAGTCTTCAACACTTGCTAACTTTGCCCTTGCCCTTAATAGTCGAAGGTTCATCACTTCTTTCATTCTTAACTGCAATGTTATTATATAGCAAGAGTGAGCACAAATGCCCACAAGTATAATAATGAAACAACAAGATAATAACATGCGAAAAATCAAAGACATCTGAGTAAAAGCTCAACTTTTGAATCAAGAATAAATAACAAGAATCAAATGAATTCTGAGGGTCATAAGACCTTGAACTATGTCCTAGGTTAACAAGGGTTATACTTGAAACCTTTAACAGTCATAAGACTATGGACCTTCTTCTCGTACTTAGGGGGATCAGCCCTTAGTACCATACTGTGCACAATATCTTAGCGCTAAAGCGTAAATAATCCCCTATACAGGGTTGTTCATCTCAGATTGACATTCGAGTCCGCACCAAAGGAAGTTTGGTTTGGATAATTTCATCAAGGGTTCTGAAATTTAGAACGCTCATCAACTATGGACTAGTTGAATCAATAAGGTTCACTAGTCTAATAAGGTTCAACAATAACGATATTCAATTTGAATAATAATCTCAAACGTATACAATAGAACAATTATTGTATAACTGAATCATGCTTTGACAATATAAATAATCTGTAATATCATACTTGAACTTGAATAATAGAAATGATAACTTATTCAAGGTAATTAATAATCTTGAAAGATATAAAAAAAAAGTAGGGTTAAGAAACTTGCTCAACATAAAAGTAACGTTTAAGTTAAAATAAACTTGCTCAATAGAATGGAGTTAGGGATAGGATACTTGCCTCGTGCGTAGATTACACTTTAACTAAGCACGTTCTTTAAATTAAATCCTACATACCATTCATATACACAATATCAGTTAATTATAACTTAATTTTTCATCAAAAACTCATTCTCTTTGTCTACTTTGATTTATTGACTATACTTAATCACTTTATCACATTTACTGCCACATAATACCACTTCATGAATAATAATCTAATTATGTAATCAATAATTTAATTCACATGTAATTATGTTATTTACATGTTATACAACTATTTTATCATCACATTATTCTTCTAACATGTTTACATGTTCATTACAATAATCCACTAACACATTGTTAGACTTAAACATTTTTTTTAAAATACATTTCTAAATTTTCTGGGGAGTGGCGCTGCGGCGCCACTGTTTGTACTAAGGCTTCGCGCTGCGGCGCGATGGCGCTGCGGCCGGACACTTGGAGCTGCGGCTGGACTTCGGGCGCTGCGGCGTGGTGGCGCTGCGGCGCGGGGCTTAAAGCATTGGACTGGCGCCGCGGCGCGGCAAGCCAGAAACAGTTCTGCAATTCGCGAAAATTACAGAACACAGCCAAAAATTTCAATTTTAAATATTACAACACGAATTCAGTCATACCCATATGTTATAATTCATGTATAATCGTAACCCAACATATATAAAGTGATTTTAACCATTTAAAACACTTAATCACAGAATTAAATCATGTAAAAATGGGTTGTTCTTGATGTTCTTGAAGTTTTTTGAACAAAACACATAATTTTGCCGTACGGATTCGTTATAACACCGAATCCGTTCGTTTAAGGCTTGATCTCTTCGTATTAACATGCTCAATAATATAAGGGTGTAAAATTTATGGATAAAATATAATCAATACATCAATTATCACATATATGGCCATATGGCCATATCACGTACTCTGTTTATTTTGAAAAACATACGTGTGACATACTTTCATGAACTTGATGATATGAAATCATGTAATATATGTAATTAAACACGAATTGATACATATTAACACATACATAAAATTACAATCATCTCATATCTCCCAAATACAGAGATTTACATAACAATATAAAAGCCAATTTATGAGACGTAAATGTAGAAATTGGGTTTGGGAGAATTACCCAGAGTATAGGTTAGGAGATGGTTAATGAAAGCTTTCTACAAGTACCTGTTAATTAAATACTTATAATATCTCTCACAAATTCTCACTTTCTCTCTGAACTCCCAAATGCTCTCCTTCTCTTTTACAGACTTAGGCAATTAATGAATGAGGAGAAGACGTCTTGTGAAAAAAGAAGATGCGTTGGTGGTCAGTTACCCAGTCATGGGTAACTGCCCTCAACTCCCATAATGCCATGTTTGGCTAGCAACTAGACACAAAACTCTTTATTTTAATAAACCTTTTATCATATAGTTTGAAAATGTCACACCCAATTCATAAAATAAACTCATATCTTATTTAATTTAACATAAATAAAATATAATAATTTCTCATAGTTTCACACAGTCACATAATTAATTATCCCATTAATAAATAATATCAATTTATTAAATCTTTAATTAATAATAACATTAATTAAAGTAACATCATGCTTAATTAAATAATTCATTTAATTTATTAACCTCACATAATTACATAATAAAATTCTCTACATTATATTAATAAATGCAACACATATAATTAAATTAATCTACCACAATTGCATTAATTAATTATTTAATCCAATAATTAAATCATCGAAAATATTTATTTAACTCAATAAATATTAAAATTAATTTACAAAATTCTCGTTCGTCACATCTTTCCCCCCTTAAAAGGATTCTGTCCCCAGAATCACGACTCAATAATTTCGACCCGTTACATTCTCCCCCTTACAAAGATTCTGTCCCCAGAATCGCATACATATAATTAAGTAAATAAATGAGGGTAATTCTTCATCATATTCTCTTCGAGTTCCCACGTAGCTTCTTCAGCGTTGTGGTTCCTCCAAATTACCTTAACAGAAGGTATAACTTTATTTCTGAGAACTTGTTCTTTTCGGTCGACAATTTGGACAGGAATTTCTTCATAAGACAAGTCTTTTTCAAAATGCAGGGGTTCGTATTCAATTACATGCTTGTAATCAGGCTTGTAAGGTCGTAACACAGAAACATGGAAGACGTTGTGGATATTCTCGAGTGTTGGAGGTAAGGCTACCTCGTACGCAACTTCTCCAATTCTTCGCAGTACCTCAAAGGGTCCAATAAATCTTGGGCTCAATTTTTCTTTCTTTTCGAACCTGATCTTTCCCTTCCAGGGAGAGACCTTCAAGAAAACATAACTACCTGATTCAAACTTGATATTTTTACGATGTAGATCAGCGTATTTCTTCTGTCGATCTTGAGCTGCTACCAGTCGTGCTCGGATCACTTTGACTATTTCTACCGTCTGCTGTACCAATTCTGGCCCTAGCAATTGTCTTTCACCAACTTCATCCCAATAAAGCGGAGTTCTGCACTTTCTGCCGTATAACGCTTCGTAAGGCGGCATACCAATACTAGCGTGGTAACTGTTGTTGTAGCCAAACTCTACCAACGGTAGGTGATCATCCTAATTTCCTTTGAAGTCCATTACACAGGCTCGTAACATATCTTCCAGTGTTTGAATCGTTCGTTCGCTCTGTCCGTCTGTTTGAGGGTGGTAAGCTGTACTCATTCGCAGTTGTGTACCCATGCATTCCTGAAGACATTTCCAGAAATTTGATATGAAGCGCGGATCCCTATCGGAAACAATAGACACCGGCACTCCGTGCCTCGAAACAATCTCTTTCACATATAATTTTGCCAACTGATCTAAGTTAAATCTGATTTTGATAGGAAGGAAGTGCGCGGATTTTGTCAGTCGGTCAACGATAACCCATACTGCGTCGTAGCCTTTCTGAGTCGTCGGAAGGCCAACCACGAAGTCCATCGTAATATGTTCCCATTTCCATTCTGGGATCTCCAACGGTTGTAGCAATCCACTCGGTCTCTGATGTTCTGCTTTAACTTTCTGACATGTCAGGCATTTGGCAACACATTCTGCAACATCACGTTTCAAATTCGGCCACCAGAAATGTTGTCGAAGATCTTAGTACATTTTTGTACTACCAGGGTGAATTGAATATCTTGAACTATGAGCCTCACTCAAAATTTCTTCCTTAATTTCTTGTATTGGCGGAACCCAAATTCTGCTTTCAAATCTCAATATTCCTTCCTTATCCATCTTAAATCTTGGTTCGGTTCCTTCAGATATCTTCGATGTTACCTTTTTGCATTCATCATCCTGAAGCTGAGCCTCCTTTACTCTATCTAGTAGAGTTGTACCAGATTGCATCTGAAATAGCTTCTCAGCAATCTCCATAGGATACTTCACTTCTAACTCCAGTTTCTCTATATCTGCAATTAGCTCCTGTTGAGCAGTCAACATAATCAATTTCTCACGACCCTTTCTACTTAAGGCGTCGGCAACCACATTAGCCTTACCCGGATGGTATAAAATCTCACAGTCATAATCCTTGATTAATTCCAACCATCTTCTTTGACGTATATTCAAATCTTTCTGTGTAAAAATATATTTCAGACTCTTGTGGTCCGTATATATTTCACACTTCTCTCCGTATAGATAGTGCCTCCAAATTTTCAAAGCAAAAACAACTGCAGCTAACTCCAAATCATGGGTTGGGTAACCCTTCTCGTAATCCTTCAACTGCCGTGATGCATACGCAATGACTTTGCCGTTTTGCATCAGCACACAGCCAAGTCCTTTATGCGACGCATCGCTAAAAATAACAAAATTTCCTGTATCATCCGGAAGAGATAACACAGGCGTTGTACTCAACCTCTTCTTTAATTCTTGAAAACTCTCCTCACACTTCTCCGTCCAAACAAATTTCACAGCTTTTCGAGTTAAATTCGTTAACGGAGTTGCGATCTTAGAAAAATCTTGTATGAATCTTCTATAATATCCTGCTAATCCAAGAAAACTCCTTACTTCTGACGGCGTTCTCGGCTGATCCCAGTTAATCACAGTTTCTACTTTGGATGGATCTACCGAAATTCCATCTTTATCGATTACGTGACCCAGAAATTGTACTCTCTCGATCCAGAATTCGCATTTCGAAAATTTAGCATACAACTTCTCCCTTCTCAATACTTCCAATGTTAACCTCAAGTGTTCTTCATGTTCCTCTTTGGTTTTGGAATATACCAAAATGTCGTCTATAAATACCACCACGAATTTGTCCAAAAACGGCTTGAATACACCATTCATTAGTCCCATAAATGCTGCAGGAGCATTCGTAAGACCAAACAACATTACTAAAAACTCATAATGACCATATCGTGTTCGGAACGCTGTCTTCGGTACATCCTCTGGCCTCACCTTCAGTTGGTGATAACCACTCCTCAAGTCAATCTTGGAAAAGTATTTTGCTCCCTTCAATTGATCAAACAGATCATCGATCCTCGGTAATGAATATCTGTTCTTAATCGTGACCTTATTTAATTCTCTGTAGTCAATACAAAGCCTCATCGATCCGTCCTTCTTTTTCACGAACAACACCGGCACTCCCCACGGCGATACGCTCGGTTGAATGAACTTTTTGTCCAACAATTCTTATAGTTGTACCATTAATTCCTTCATCTCTACTGGCGCCATTCGGTATGGTGCCTTCGATATTGGAGCAGTTCCGGGCGCCAAATCAATCACAAAGTCTACTTCTCTATCTGGTAGAAGTCCTGGCAAATCGTCTGAAAATACATCGACGAAGTCCCTCACAATCGGTATCTCCTCTACCTTCGGGTTCTCTTTTCGACTGTCGACTATGTAAGCTAAATATCCTACACAGTCTTATCTTAATAACTTCCTGGCCTGCAACATCGTCAGACAACTCGCTTGTCTAGGTGACTTGCTACCATAAAACACAACCTTTGACGGAGTCATAAGGTTAATACGCTTCTTTTGGCAGTCAATTACAGCCCCATAATTGGATAGCCAATCCATACCCAATATAACGTCGAATTCCCCCAATCGAATGGGGATAAGATCTACGTTCATGATATTACCCTTAATATCCACCCTACAGTTCTTAAACACGTACTTAACAGGGATTATTTCTCTATTCGCAATTTCAATGTTCATGGGGTAATCTAATTCATCCATAAGCAAATCTAAACTATTAGCAAAGTCTTCAGATATAAAGGAACAAGTAGCACCTGAATCAAACAAAACATAAGCATTAATTTCATTGATCGGAATGATACCTAACACCACCTCACGAGACTGGATTGCATCCTGCACCGTCATGTTGAAAGTTCTGGCGGTTGGTCGGTTTGTTGCAGGTGGTCCGGTGATGGTTAAGGCATTTCCACTGCTATTTCCCCGGTTTCCTCCTTGTCCTGATCCTCCCGATCCCTTCTTGGGACAGTCTCTTGCTAAATGATCTTTCGAACCACAGTTGAAACAAGCACCCTTCTTTGGGTTTAGACAATTTGGTGCTATGTGGCCTTCCTGACCACAATTGTAGCACACTCTCTTTCCCTTCAAACAAACTCCTAGATGTGCCTTGTCGCAAGTCAGACATGCTTCTATCTTCTTTTTCTGCCCTCCGTGTTGACTTCCAGTTGTCGAGTTATCTGTCCACTTCCTCTTCTGATTATTATTATTCCCAGTATTACTTCCACCAGTCTTGTTATTACCTTCATTCTCACTCTTTTTCTTTTTCTATTCTTGATTGTACTTAGTCACTGCATCACTTCCTCCTTCCGCGAGAATGGCCTTTTCCAAAACTCCCGCAAACGTGTTAAGTTGAAACATTGATACCTTGCTGTATACCCAAGGTTTCAGTCCTTGTTCGAATCGTCTGGCTTTCCTCTCGTTAGTGTGTACTTGATACGGGGCAAACCTTGCCAACTCATCGAATTTAGCCGCGTATTCAGGCACGCTCATGTTTCCCTGCTTCAGTTCCAGAAATTGTAACTCCATTTGATTCTGCGAACTAGTTGGGAAGTACATTTCGAAAAACATCTCTTTGAATCTCTCCCACGTAATTACACCTTCACCTCCTCGCATCTTGTTTGCCTGCCACCAGTAGCTAGCCTCAGACTTCAGCATAAATGTCGTAAAAATGGTCTTCTGATCTTCTCGAACCCTAGCAACGTCGAAAACCTTCTCCATTTCCATCACCCACGTTTAAGCCTCGATCGGGTTTCTAGAACCTTTGAACTCTGGCGGTCCCACAGCCTTAAAATCTTTAAACGTTGTGTTTGGTGGAGCTTGAGGTTGATTATTCATTGCTCCCGTCAGTAAGTTCACCAACTGCTGAACAGGATTAGCGTTGGCGTTATTGTTATTATTGGTTGACTCTTCCTGAGCCGGTTGACGTTGTTGTCTTCTCCTTGGCGGCATTTTTCTGTTAAATACACGCTTATTAGAACTTTATTTATTTCTCTAAATAGTTAAGGCATTACTCAACAATTAAACATACTCATTTAACACATCATCTCAAACAATTGATATATTTTATTCAAATTAAAAGTTTTAACATTAAACTATAGCATCACTGCTATTTACATCAACTATCCCGAGATAAAGACTCTACAGGATTTAAAACATCAAAATATTCCTTTGTTTATAAACACATCGGAATTTACATGATTAACTACTAAATAGTTTTCACATAATTAATACTAATACTATCACTGTCTGTTAAGGCTCCGAATAGCCTTGCTACGTTCCTCTTCCATGATACGAGACATTGTCCTACGATCCAGTATGTACGATGGTAGACCTTCAAACTGGATTGGGTACCTCAAGACTCGATCTTGGGTCTCATTCATTGCTTTGTTAAGTGTGGAGTATGTCTCTCCAATCTTCACCTTCTTAGAACGACTATCATCTTCTGCACGATCAGCTCGACGTGATTCTCTTACCCATCCTTCCTCTGCTATTTTCAATCTTCCAGAGGTTTCTTTCAGTTCCTTCTTCAGCTTCTCTATTTCCTCGGTCTTATCTTTGGTTTGACCCTTCTCATGAACCAGATCCCACTCCACGTTTCCTAAACGTGTATGAAGAGTCACAATTTCTCTATCCTTCTCCTCTAAAGTAGACTGCTGAACAGTCGCTCGCTCAGTCAATTCCTGAACCTCATCTTGTAACTCCACGTTACGATCATATAGTGTGTCATACATCTCAGCATCAACAGTGTACCGTGGTAGCTCCTCTTCTTCTTCCTCCTCATCAAACTCCTCCTCAGGACCCTCCTCAGGATCAATCTCAGGTTCATGCTCCTGACCAACAACGGTGATCAATGGAGATGACTCCCTCTGAACTAACTGTTCCCTAACAACATGTATGTCTCGGGTCTCCTCCTCTGTAGGTACTATAGGTAATCGGGGTTCTTCCTCCCCAGCTTGACTAGCTTCTCCAACATTCGTCATCCTGACAACAAAATTTTAAGTTTTAGTTACTAAGTCATACTATCTAACGCATACTTAACACATAAACACATAATGTATTTTATTATCTTCAATGAATTACAAAAATTCATTTCTTAGAACTCGATAAGAGTTTTAAATTTCTATCTTCTTCTATAAGGCTACTACCTAAGGTTGTTTCCCCCACCTAAGGTTCATAACCTACAGCTCTGATACCAACCTATGACACCCCCAAATTCGGGTACTTCGATTCCACGGGATTTTGTGTTCACTGTACAAATATCATCTACCTATCTACCCAATAAAACAACCATGCAATAGATAGAAAATAAAATCTTCCCTTTAAGGGTTACAACATCTGAATAATAATAATACAATCCCAGGTTTAAACTAACCTTAAAACATCTGTGCGGAATTCTAAACAATTAAGTCTTAACAACATCATAACTCAAGTCTTAAACATAAATCATCATCAATAAAATAAATACAAGTCTTCAACACTTGCTAACTTTGCCATTGCCCTTACTAGTCGAAGGTTCATCACTTCTTTCATTCTTAACTGCAATGTTATTATATAGCAAGAGTGAGCACAAATGCCCACAAGTATAATAATGAAACAACAAGATAATAACATGCGAAAAATCAAAGACATCTGAGTAAAAGCTCAACTTTTGAATCAAGAATAAATAACAAGAATCAAATGAATTCTGAGGGTCATAAGACCTTGAACTATGTCCTAGGTTAACAAGGGTTATACTTGAAACCTTTAACAGTCATAAGACTATGGACCTTCTTCTCGTACTTAGGGGGATCAGCCCTTAGTACCATACTGTGCACAATATCTTAGCGCTAAAGCGTAAATAATCCCCTATACAGGGTTGTTCATCTCAGATTGACATTCGAGTCCGCACCAAAGGAAGTTTGGTTTGGATAATTTCATCAAGGGTTCTGAAATTTAGAACGCTCATCAACTATGGACTAGTTGAATCAATAAGGTTCACTAGTCTAATAAGGTTCAACAATAACGATATTCAATTTGAATAATAATCTCAAACGTATACAATAGAACAATTATTGTATAACTGAATCATGCTTTGACAATATAAATAATCTGTAATATCATACTTGAACTTGAATAATAGAAATGATAACTTATTCAAGGTAATTAATAATCTTGAAAGATATAAAAAAAAAAGTAGGGTTAAGAAACTTGCTCAACATAAAAGTAACGTTTAAGTTAAAATAAACTTGCTCAATAGAATGGAGTTAGGGATAGGATACTTGCCTCGTGCGTAGATTACACTTTAACTAAGCACGTTCTTTAAATTAAATCCTACATACCATTCATATACACAATATCAGTTAATTATAACTTAATTTTTCATCAAAAACTCATTCTCTTTGTCTACTTTGATTTATTGACTATACTTAATCACTTTATCACATTTACTGCCACATAATACCACTTCATGAATAATAATCTAATTATGTAATCAATAATTTAATTCACATGTAATTATGTTATTTACATGTTATACAACTATTTTATCATCACATTATTCTTCTAACATGTTTACATGTTCATTACAATAATCCACTAACACATTGTTAGACTTAAACATTTTTTTAAAAATACATTTCTAAATTTTCTGGGGAGTGGCGCTGCGGCGCCACTGTTTGTACTAAGGCTTCGCGCTGCGGCGCGATGGCGCTGCGGCCGGACACTTGGAGCTGCGGCGCCGTGACGCTGCGGCTGGACTTCGGGCGCTGCGGCGTGGTGGCGCTGCAGCGCGGGGCTTAAAGCATTGGACTGGCGCCGCGGCGCGGCAAGCCAGAAACAGCTCTGCAATTCGCGAAAATTGCAGAACACAGCCAAAAATTTCAATTTTAAATATTACAACACGAATTCAGTCATACCCATATGTTATAATTCATGTATAATCATAACCCAACATATATAAAGTGATTTTAACCATTTAAAACACTTAATCATAGAATTAAATCATGTAAAAATGGGCTGTTCTTGATGTTCTTGAAGTTTTTTGAACAAAACACATAATTTTGCCGTACGGATTCGTTATAACACCGAATCCGTTCGTTTAAGGCTTGATCTCTTCGTATTAACATGCTCAATAATATAAGGGTGTAAAATTTATGGATAAAATATAATCAATACATCAATTATCACATATATGGCCATATGGCCATATCACGTACTCTGTTTATTTTGAAAAATATACGTGTGACATACTTTCATGAACTTGATGATATGAAATCATGTAATATATGTAATTAAACACGAATTGATACATATTAACACATACATAAAATTACAATCATCTCATATCTCCCAAATACAGAGATTTACATAACAATATAAAAGCCAATTTATGAGACGTAAATGTAGAAATTGGGTTTGGGAGAATTACCCAGAGTATAGGTTAGGAGATGGTTAATGAAAGCTTTCTACAAGTACCTGTTAATTAAATACTTATAATATCTCTCACAAATTCTCACTTTCTCTCTGAACTCCCAAATGCTCTCCTTCTCTTTTACAGACTTAGGCAATTAATGAATGAGGAGAAGACGTCTTGTGAAAAAAGAAGACGCGTTGGTGGTCAGTTACCCAGTCATGGGTAACTGCCCTCAACTCCCATAATGCCATGTTTGGCTAGCAACTAGACACAAAACTCTTTATTTTAATAAACCTTTTATCATATAGTTTGAAAATGTCACACCTAATTCATAAAATAAACTCATATCTTATTTAATTTAACATAAATAAAATATAATAATTTCTCATAGTTTCACATAGTCACATAATTAATTATCCCATTAATAAATAATATCAATTTATTAAATCTTTAATTAATAATTACATTAATTAAAGTAACATCATGCTTAATTAAATAATTCATTTAATTCATTAACCTCACATAATTACATAATAAAATTCTCTACATTATATTAATAAATGCAACACATATAATTAAATTAATCTACCACAATTGCATCAATTAATTATTTAATCCAATAATTAAATCATCGAAAATATTTATTTAACTCAATAAATATTAAAATTAATTTACAAAATTCTCGTTCGTCACAGTCATACTACCATTAATTTCCTCTTTGATTTCACCATATCAATTACTGCTTCATCAATAATTTAGAGATTAAACTTCACAGTTCAAACTCTATTTTCTTTAATAATTTAAAGGTAAAACTTCAAGTTTTAAAACTCTACTTTTCCTTTATAGTTTAACCAACTATAAAATTCTCATTTATGGAATTTCTTTCCACGAATAACACAAAATTCAAAATATAACACATAAATATATATTCTTATTCAAACCCGACACATCCTATAATAAGAATTTTATTTATTAAATTCTTATTTTAATCATTTCTAAAAATTCGGGTTATCACATATATTCAATCATCTAAATCATTGGTCAATAAAAAATACAAATTAAAAATTAAATGATATTTTATCCATAAATTTTAGCTGTTTCAGACCAATACAAAATGCATCTATAATATTGTATTCATCCCAATACACAAATTTAGTTTGTAATGACAAATCTCTATTATCATGGAGCAATGACTATGATCGTAGTGTCATGACTTTAGCCAACATTGGAAGTTCCTTCACCTATAGACCCAAAATTCTACATCGTGTCAGGATTCAGAAGTTCATCTTCCCATATGGATTCCTACAAGTTACAAGAAGAACCATCGATGTTAAGTGAGTTCATACATCAGAAATCTATGATGTATGAGAATATGAATCTAAAATTTATAATAACCATAAGAATATAATGAAAAAAAATCATTACTCACATTCAAGTTAATATTTCCAAGATGACTCTTTTGTGCCTCTTGTGTCTCATCAAGCTCAAATGTCTGAAATAAAAGAAGCATAATTTCTCATTTTGTAAGACAATATTAATCGCAAAATTAGTTACATATATATATATATATATATATATATATATATATATATATATATATATATATATATAACAAAAAAGAAAAATCATACCTTTTTCATATTCTTTGTGTTTCTTGATTCAGACTTATTTCTACCTTTTTTTTGTCCCTTCAGTTTGAATTTCTTTGAAACTTGTTCCATCTTACCTACCTTCCTTTTACTAGGAGGACAACCCTTGCATCGGTTCTTTTTTGGTGAAAGTAATTTTTGGCTTTCATTTGGGCCATTATTTTCATATTCACTCGCGTTTAACTTTTGAGTAGGAAGCCTTTTTTCACAAACTTCATCCTCCGTATTCCATTCCCCCTTTAGTTCAAGAAGCCGATCCAAAAGTTGGTCACATCTTTTTGAGTGTCATATGCAATGTTCGTAACATCGAAAAAAATATTGCACACCTTGTCATATCTCTGTCTCGGTTCCGTGTCTTTCCAAACATTATAAGTGACTTTAGCTTTGGTATGGCGACACTTTACGTCCTTTCTCCACTTCCTCAAAATGTATTTCGTTGGAACGATAAATATAAACCTTTCAAAATAAAGTACCTTAACTATATGCTTACATAAAATTCCTCGAAATTCGAATAATATACAGTTACACATCACATCAAATTCAGATTCATTTTCCCCTTCAATGAAGCAAACTTTGAAGTTCACAATTTTTAGGCGATCTTTTTTCCCCCCAAAGTAACAGAATTGTTTCACTTCGTAATGAAATATTTTATCATGAGATTCGATAAACCTTGTATCACAATACATTCCTCCATCCACCACTTATGTTTGAAGCTCTATGAACTTAGAATTGGTATAAACCTCTTGGAATTGTTTTTCAATGGCATGATGTGCAACACAAGGTACGTGTGAAGTCAAAGAATGAGAGTCCGCTGCTATTTCTTTTTCTACTTTACTCTTTAACGCATTATCATATTGGCCCATGAATTCTTTCCAGAAAGTTTTTGCATTGACAAATCCAAAAAAAAAAACATTCACACTTTCACTTCTTTGTGTCGTAGACATTCCCGCCCAAAAATAATCTTTCACAAAACAAGGAACCCACTGATACCTTTCATTATATAATCCTTCCAACCACTCATTATTCTAAAGATCATAATTTTCTATCATTGCCTTCCATTCACATTCAAAATCATCTACACTCAAAGAATCATACACAACGTTATGTAACATAAATTTAATTGATTCATAATACTCATACCCTTTTAATTTTTCAGGAACCTTCTTCATTATATGCCACAAACACCATCGATGGCGAGCATTGGGAAAAACTATCTCATTCGCATTTTTCATCGCTTTGTCGTGATCAGAGATAATGGCGTGTGGAGCTTTTCTAGACATGGAAGAAAGTCGCGCATCAAACAACCAAACAAAAGTGTTAGTATCTTCATTCGATATCAAGCCACAACCAAGTAGTATGGATTATCCATAGTAGTTAACTCCAACAAAAGGAGCAAAAGGCTTATCATATTTATTAGTCAAATCGGTGGTGTCAAATGTGATGACATCACCAAACTCATACGCAGCTCTAGACCTCGAATCCGTCCAAAATAAATTTCCAATCCGATTTTCCTCATCTGGGTCTATGACATAGAAAAAGTTAGAATCCACTGCTTGAATTTTAGCAAAATAATTTTGAAGTGCAATAGCATCACCCTCAGCAAGCCTTAGCTTTTTAAATTTTTCCCATATAATTTTCACAATCTTTCTTTAAACAAGGCATTCCATTTTCTCCATACTCAATTCTAACTGAATTATAACTTTTATTCATTGGTATCCCAACATCATTGTTTAGCTCAAGCCTCCTCTTTATATAAGGGGTCACGTGCAGATTACACCGGTGAAAGCGAGACTTACTTGGACTTAAACCATGATTATGTGCAAGCTCCAAAGTGGTTATACCCCCAATTTAATCATTCAATAACTTCGCACAAATCTTAGCCTTACAACCTGCTTTAATAATCGGATGCGATTTTAAAGTAATCTTTGAGTTCTTCTTTGGCTCTCCATATTTGTGACATACAACTGTAAAATATGTAACCACTCCGTCCAATTTTTATTACTTCTTTTAGTCACTCCAAATCCTTGTTGCACACCATATTTCTTATAGTATTGATAAATCTCATCAACATTGTCAAACACCATGTGTAATTTAGGCTCTTCCACTAGTTGATTATTTTGTTTTCCATTCTCTTCTACTTCATCATCCCTTTCATTATTAGATGGATCATCTACGTCAATATCCATATTTGTAGAGCTAATATCGATTTTCGATTCCATTGGTAGAACTTGCACACTACTATAAAAATTGCAAAGGAGAATTTTTAAACATTTGTTAATGTATGTACTTTAAGAAAAATAGCAATAACAAATTAAAACAGAGTAGTGGCTCAAGTTTAGTAATATTGAGCAACATAACTTATTAGAATTATGTGTAAATGCTCGATTTGAAGAAATTTATTTGGTTGCTAACATATAAGCTGCATTACTAGGTCTCATCCGTTGCTCCAGCCTAACAAGTGAGAAGCACAACACTGTGCTTAGAACAATGCAAATGCAGTGTGTTGGTTCTAGTAATTTAGCTTATCAACAGAGGATAAATAATGCTTGTTTCTAACTTTGTTGTGTCTAAATTTAGTTATCCTACGTAATATTTGTATTATGATCAAATCAAATACTCCTACAAAATTTCCCTTGTTTTGTTTGGTTTGGTTACTTTTGTAGCCCCTTATTTTTCTTAGCAAACAAAGAACAAAGCAACAACAAAATAAGGTTTAGTTGAGTTGAGCTGATAATTTATTGTGTTTGGTTTGCAAGAAATGATTGGAAAAGAAAAGAATTTCCAATGTCTGAATCCTTGTTTTCTAGCTTATCTGGTAAGCGTTCATCAAACTGAAAATGTTACTGAATGTATAGGAATAATATGTACCCAGACCAAAAATCATATGTAAAGAAAACATCTATTCAATGTAAGCCACAAACAATACAAATTATTAACAGCAACTGGATGACAAAACACAACAAGAGAAAGCCACAGTACCATAAAAAATTAGACAAGAAATCATAGAAGAAACCCAAATTAAATTGAATGATACACAAAGTAGAAATTACTAACATAATCAGCTAAACCCTTTTCTTCTATTTGGGTAATAAAGTGAATATTCAGAAGAACCCAATTAAACCCAAATTAGACAAGAAACACAAAGAAAAAACTCAAACGAACAAGAAATCATGGAAGAAATCCAATTAAACCCAAATTAAACAGTACCATCAACTGAAAGTAGAAATTACTCAAAAAAATGTTTACCTTAAAGCTCAATAGATTAACTATTGTGTGGAGCATAACATGGTTCCTCTTTCTCTATGAGGTTCAAGGAGGAAAAGGGGGGATCTGTGTGAATCTGGTATTTGACCGGAGAAGAGTTATCAGATATGTTGAGCCGGCGGAATCGAGTTTAGTCGGACAGAGAGTGAAAGGAGTTTTTGGACGGGAGTTATAGGAGAGTACTACACGAGTTTGCAGTAGAAGGGGGGAAGAATTAAAAAAAACAAAATACTCAAAATGACTCTTCTTCATGCGTATCGGGAAGAAGGTTGTAAAACTAATGTACATGTAGATTTATTCTTTTATTTTTTTTTCTTTGGGTTTTGTTTATTTTTGGTTTGCAATGCGTTGAATTTAATAAAGTTAGAACATAAAGAAAGATAGGTACACGTGTTTTTCTGGAAAGGTCGCAACCAGAGGAATCATGCCACATTTATTAAAGGGCTAAATACTCTTCTGTCCCTAGAAGTATAATTCCTTTTACACTTATGACCCTAATGTTTAAAACTTTACATTAGCATACTCTAAGTACACTTAAGTAAACAAAAGTGACCCTAAATCCATTTCCAGCGAAAAAAATTGTCTGAGTGCTGACGTGTCACCGTGAAAGCCGTATTTTTATAATTTTTAACATATTTCAGCGTATTTTACCATTAAAAAAATTTAATACATGTATACACTTATTAAATTCATATACTTATATTAATTCCGTACAATTTGATTATAAAATTATAAATATAATTTAAAATTAGAAACATTAGAAACAAATTAAAAATATTTCAATACAAATTAAGAGTAGATTAACAAAAAAATATAAAAAAATTACCCACAAAAATTATACCCAAATTGATAAAACATTTGGACTCTCTAAATTATACCAAAATTGATAAAACCTAAAAAATTATAAAAATAAATTAAAAACATTAGGAAACAAATTAAAGATATTTGAATACAAATTAAGAGTAGATTAACAAAAAAATAAATTAGCAACAGAAATTATACCCAAATTGGTAAAACCTAGAGATTTTTAAACAAACACAAACAAAACACAAACTAATGAAAGCTCCCCAGATCCCCAATTTCGAATAAATAATTTCTTGAAATCCAGGTAGATGGGCGGGATATCACCGATTTCTTGTTTTGGGGATCGGTTAGTGTGACGCCCCCAAAATTAGGTATACATCACCCATCTTGAGTCGTCAGATACATAGTACAGAATACAAATACAACTTAATAATACAACTGTCGTGTACAATACGACAAAACATAAACTGTGAGTTTGAATACAAATATTATCTTCTAGAGAGTATTCATACTCAAAAGGAGTCCTCATTACATTTATTAACACACCATTACATAGAATAGTGAGGACTACTAACTAATACTATCATTCGGACCATCACTCCGTACCCCGACTTGTCCCAGCTACGTTCTCATTTCCTGAAGAGAACAGTGAAAGAAAGGGTGAGCTCAACTAGCCCAGTAAGAAATATTATGACTAAGATAATGCAGAATAAATTATCATTAGCCTTCAACAATGTTAAACTGATAAAATATAATAGACATCAAGTTTAACTGTAGCGGAACAAGCAATCCATTAAAAGAGTCAAGTAGAAAATAAACTCTACTATCTTTTATGATTTAAAAAGTTTTTCAACACTGTGATCGCTGAGACTCAGCTTAATAAAATAATCCACATCATCGAATCACCCCTGCACTACGGCCAAGGATATTCGTGTATTCATTAATGGTCATGATCATGCCAACAACTGTCCATCAATGCACTACGGGCCAATGAGGACTTTTACCACATCATTTGTAACATTACGGTCATGATTATACCGAATAATCCCTGGTCATAATCATACCAAGTCCATCTATGCAATACAGGCCACAGATGACTTTCAACATTTTATAAACATGAGGATGATGACAATGATATAAGAATTCAATAAAACAAGTTCAAGAATTAATTTATCCAGGAATTAACAACGTCCAAATTGTCAACATGATACTGCATTGTGGAGTAAAATTCAAGAATGCTTAGAAGAATATTTTCTTGAAAAGATACTGGATGAAACGCAACTATCAAGGATATTCCACAAATTTCATGGAGTATAGAAGTCAAAACTTAACCAACTGAGTACAATAAAGAATGGAATAACAAAAGAAATCACCATGCATGCGATAGACCGCACAGACAGGTTATTCCAATAGAATAATAAATAATGGAACCAGGTCCGGCGTAAACGCACAGACAGGATATTCCGACAGAATAATAAATAATGGAACCAGGTCCGGTGTAAAACACACAGACAGGATATTCCAACAGAATAATAAATAATGGAACCAGGTCCGGTGTAAAACACACAGACAGGATGTTCCAACAGAATAATAATAAAACGGAACCAGGTCCGGTGTAAAACACACAGACAGGATGTTCCAACAGAATAATAGAAGAATGTCACCAAGTATAGGGTAGACCGCGTATACTGGTTATTCCAACAGAATAATAACAAATGGAATAACAGAAGTTCTCTTCATGAATATAAAAGAAATAATATTCCCTACCTTAAAAGAACTGGATATTGGAAAAGTGATGTAGCAGAATACTTTTAGTCTCTCTCTCTCTTATTCTCTCTATACTTTCTCTCTCTATAGCTTGAATGAATTCGTGAAAAATAATGAAGCCCTAGGCCTCTATTTATAGAAAAACTGAGGGTGGCTCTTGGTCTTAACGAAGGGTCAAATGACTCTTGGTCTTAACGAAGGGTCAAATGACTCTTGGTAATATTGAAGGGACAACTACTATTGACGAAAGTAATTACTATTGACCAAGGTAAATACTATTGACGAAGGTAATTACTATTGACCAAGGTAAATACTATTGACCAAGGTAAATACTATTGACCAAGGTAAATACTATTGACGAAGGTAATTACTATTGACCAAGGTAAATACTATTGACGACGGTAATTACTATTGACGACGGTAATTACTATTGACGACGGTAATTACTATTGACGAAGAGACTCTTAGATGATGACATATGGCCCCCCATAAAATAACCAAACTTACCACAACGTCTCAATTATTGATTTAATAATATAACATATTATACAGATGATACTATGACAATAATTTAAGAGATATGATGCAGCAATTACTATAGCAATAATTGAGTATAGTTGAGTGACTTCTCACGTAAGCATCAATAATCAATACCGTGTGCTACTATGCAACCACGCGTATTACTGTACTTTTACTACCGAGTAGTTCAACAGTTTTAACGGTTTTAACGGTAACACTTCAGCCGTTATTTTTAATAAAATATTTTTGTCGTTTTCTCAATCCGACAATAATTCCGTTGTGGGGTCCACCAATGATTGTGCCGTCGTACGAATATTCCTCGACAAAAAGAATATTCTCCGACCAAACGAATATTTTATAACAACTTGCTTACTTTGCAAAATTTATAAATATTACCCACAACTATAACATTATATCAAATTAACTCCATAATATTCAAAAATGATATTTATAGAAAATTCATCTTTATTTATAAAAGTTGGGGTCTTACAACCTCCCCTTCTTATGAAATTTCGCCCTCGAAATTAGGGTACGTACCTGGTATGTCGAAGAGGTAAGGATACCTTGATTTCATTTCTGATTCTAACTCCCAAGTCATTTCCTCAACATCGTGGTTTCTCCACAAAACTTTGACTTGAGGTATAACCTTGGAGCGTAGAATATGTTCCTTCTTATCCAAGATTTGAACAGGAACTTCTTCATACGTCAAATCCTCCGCTATTTCGTCCGGTTCTAACTCAATAATGTGGTTCGGGTCTTCCACATATTTGCGTAACATGGATATGTGGAAAACGTTATGAACACGAGACATACTTGGCGGTAAAGCGAGTCTATAAGCCACAGTTCCTACTCGATCGAGGATTAAAAATGGACCGATGAATCGAGGATTTAGCTTTCCTCTCTTTCCAAATCTCGTAACTCCTTTCCATGGAGCAACACGTAAGAACACATGATCTCCTACATCAAATTCCACGTCCTTTCGATGAAGATCAGCATAACTCTTTTGTCGATCTTGTGAGGTTTTTATACGTTGTCGGATCGTTTGAATCTTTTCTGTAGTCATACGTACCAACTCCGGTCCCAACAACGTTGCTTCGCCCACCTCATCCCAGCATACTGGAGAACGACATTTTCTTCCATACAATGCTTCGAATGGAGCCATGCCAATACTTGCTTGATAACTGTTGTTGTAGGAAAACTCCACCAATGGTAAGAACTTGTCCCAACTTCCCTTGAAGTCAAAGACACAGAGTCTTAATAGATCTTCAAGAGTTTGAATAGTCCTCTCTGATTGTCCGTCCGTCTGAGGATGATATGCTGAACTAAATCGTAACTCCGTGCCCATAGCTTTTTGTAAACTAACCCAAAATCGTGAAGTGAATCTTGGGTCTCGATCAGAAACTATGGATACTGGCATACCATGCAGTCTTACAATCTCGTTTATGTACATACGAGCAAGACGTTCAAGTGTATAAGTTTCTCGTATCGGTAAGAAATGAGCAGACTTGGTCAATCTATCAACAATGACCCAAATCGCATCAATACCTTGAGAAACCCTAGGAAGACCGGTAACGAAATCCATGGTAATGTGCTCCCACTTCCATTCTGGAATTTCAAGTGGTTGCAATGGACCTTTTGGTACTTGATGCTCCGCTTTGACTCGTTGACAAGTTAGACACCTTGAGATAAACAACGCTATCTCTCTCTTCATATTGCTCCACCAAAATGTATGACGAAGATCATGATACATTTTGGTACTTCCAGGATGGATTGCAAACGGTGTGTTGTGCGCCTCCATCATGATTTCATACTTTAAATCAGGGTTGTTAGGAACACAAAGTCTGGAGTTGACTCGAAGTATTCCTTCTTCATCGATTCTTGCTTCCGGCATAACACCTTCTTGCACTTTCTTCCTCATACGCATCAGCTCCAGGTCTGTAGCTTGAGCAGCTTTAACTTTATCGATTAAAGTCGGTTCTACTCGTATATTCGCCATCATCACATGGGTCCCTGGAGTCTTCAACTCTATCTCCATCCTTTGCAAGTCACACAAAATGGGCCTTTGCGTTGTTAATATTGCACTTGTACCCGCATATGATCTTCTACTCAATGCGTCAGCTACCACGTTCGCTTTTCCAGGATGGTATTGAATGGTATGATCATAATCTTTCAACAGTTCAAGCCAACGTCGTTGTCGCATGTTGAGTTCCTTTTGAGTGAAGAAATATTTGAGGCTTTTATGATCCGTAAAGATCTCCACTTTCTCCCCATACAAGTAATGCCTCCAAATTTTAAGTGCAAAGACAACAGCTGCCAACTCTAGATCATGAGTAGGATAATTCCTCTCATATTCCTTGAGTTGTCTTGATGCATAGGCTATGACTTTTCCATGTTGCATGAGAACGCATCCCAACCCTTTGCTCGAAGCATCACTGTAGATGACAAATCCCTCCGAGCCAGATGGTATTGTTAGAACAGGTGCTGAAATGAGTCTCCTCTTGAGTTCTTGAAAACTCTGCTCACATTCTTCGCTCCAACCAAACTTTGTATCTTTCCGAGTCAGCTGAGTTAATGGAGTAGCGATTCGAGAAAATCCTTCCACGAATCTCCGATAATAACCAGCTAAACCAAGAAAGCTACGTACCTCGGTCACTGATTTAGGTTGCTCCCAGCTTTGAATAGCTTCAATCTTTGCCGGGTCAACCGATATTCCACGACTTGATACTACGTGCCCAAGGAATGCTACCTCTTCCAGCCAGAACTCGCATTTCTTCAACTTGGCATAAAGCTTGTATTCACGAAGCTTTTGGAGTACCAGCCTCAAGTGTTGCTCATGATCTTCACGGCTTTTGGAATAAATAAGGATGTCATCAATAAAGACGACCACAAAGTGATCCAAATATTCCTTGAATACCCGGTTCATCATATCCATGAAGGCAGCAGGAGCATTAGTCAATCCAAAGGACATGACTAGGAATTCATAATGCCCGTACCGAGTTCTAAAAGCCGTCTTTGGAATATCCTCAGTTCTAACCTTCAGCTGATGATATCCAGAACGAAGATCGATCTTTGAAAAGAATTGTGCTCCTTGCAACTGGTCAAACAGGTCATCAATACGTGGCAATGGGTACCTGTTTTTGATGGTGACATGATTCAACTCCCGATAATCAATACAAAGTCGCATACTTCCATCTTTCTTCTTCACGAATAGAACAGGAGCACCCCAAGGAGAAGTACTAGGACGAATAAAGCCAATGTCTAACAATTCCTGCAGTTGGATCTTTAACTCCTGAAGTTCAATAGGAGCCATTCGATATGGGGCTTTGGAAATGGGTTTTGTACCGGGTTCAAGATCGATACAAAATTCAATTTCACGCTCTGGGGGTAGGCCAGGAAGTTCTTCAGGGAATACGTCAGGGAATTTATTAACAATAGAAATATCATTCAAAACTGACGTATTTTTGTTTAGATCTGTGACATGAGCTAAGAAAGCTTGACATCCGTTTTTCAATAAACGAATAGCTTTATGGCTTGAGATGACAGCGATTGATTTTAATGGTTTGGTTGCTTGAATTCGCATAATAGGTCGATTAGGAATATGAAAGCTAACAACCTTACGAAAACAATCAATTTTTGCATAATGAGTAGTTAACCAATCAATCCCTAGAATCACGTCAAATGCAAGTATTTTTAATGAAATCAGATCGATAGGTAATGTGTGGGTACCAACTTGAACCAAACAAGACTTATAAACAGTGGAGGTAATGAAGGTTTCTCCCAACGGAGTTTCCACAGATAAGTCAAAGTCTAATTTCTCCGGAATCAAATTTAATCGATGAGCGCAAGTAGGAGAAATAAAAGAATGGGTTGAACCGGTATCAAATAAAGTATAAACTTCTTTAGAGTTTATGATAAGCTTACCCGTGATGACCTCATTCGGGTTCCTTGCTCTCTGGGAGTTCACAACAAACGCTCTCCCTTGCACAACCGGTTTTGACTTTTCTGGGACGGCTTTTGGTGCCTCCATCCTAGCTGAATTTGTCTTCGGTAAACGACAAAATCGGGCTAAATGACCTTCTCTTCCACAATTATAACATGCTTTGGACGGCATCGCGCAGTTTGGACTGATGTGCCCCTCCCCTCCGCATTTGAAACATATGATAGGTGGTCGTTCTCCTTCCTTAACGACAGGTGCTGGTGCTGACGTCTTTCCATCATTGTTGAATCTCCTCTTCTTGAAATGTCCATTCTTATTGTTTTGGCCCTGATTACCACCGAAGTGGTTACCATTTCTGGCCTGTTGATTCCCTCCACGCTTGTTGTCACCGCTTCGATGACTGCTCTCACTGGTATTATCATTTTGCCGGCTGCTCTCTTTTGGTTGCGTTGTCTCGTTATCGCGCTCCACCAACTGAGCCCTATTTACAACATCTGAATACAAACACAGTTTATGAGAAACAAGATGTTGACGTATCTCCGGCTTCAAACCTCTTAAAAACATCCGCGTCATTCTTTCTTCATTATCCACCAGGTGGGACGCAAACCGGGATAACTCCGCAAATTTTGCCTCGTACTGCGACACGGTCATATTATTCTGCTCCAATTTGATGAACTCCACCTCCTTCATGTGACGAATACTCTCGGGAAAGTATTTGTCGTTAAACAGCTCTTGGAACTTCTCCCAGGACATCTTCAGTGCGGCAGGTTGAGTACGCTTTATCGATTCCCACCAGTAATCTGCCTCTCCTCGCAACATAAAGGCGGCAAAGGGAACCTTTTGCTCCTCGGAGCAACCCAAGACATCAAATATCTTGGTGATCTGCTTTATCCATGTTTCAGCTACAAGTGGTTTGGGTTCTCCCTTAAACTCCGGTGGTCCCAGCTCCTTAAACTGTTTAGCGGTGACCGCCAGAGAGTTTCCAGTATTTCCACCTACGTTGTGGACAGGAGCCGCTTTCACCTGTTGTTGCATGAATTGCATAAAGCCTCTGAACATTTGATCATTCATCATTTGGTCAGTGTTGTTGTTTGCATGAGGATTGACACCTTCCTGATGCACATTATCCTGATTATTGATATGTGGTGAATCAACAGTCGTCTGTGCTCCATTGCTATTCTCAACATTCTCAGATGCCATTTTCAGATACTGCCACAAAATAAAAATTAATTGATATGTCATATATTATCCTTATATTATGACCGACCAATTAAATACCATGCAAATAAACTTAGGTATGTCATACTAGCGAAGGAATTTCCCGTCTCTCCCCTCCTAGTTCTATTCTCACATCTTAGCCAGGGATCATATCCCTAAGCTCTGATACCAACTGTGACGCCCCCAAAATTAGGTATACATCACCCATCTTGGGTCGTCAGATACATAGTACAGAATACAAATACAACTTAATAATACAACTGTCGTGTACAATACGACAAAACATAAACTGTGAGTTTGAATACAAATATTATCTTCTAGAGAGTATTCATACTCAAAAGGAGTCCTCATTACATTTATTAACACACCATTACATAGAATAGTGAGGACTACTAACTAATACTATCATTCGGACCATCACTCCGTACCCCGACTTGTCCCAGCTACGTTCTCATTTCCTGAAGAGAACAGTGAAAGAAAGGGTGAGCTCAACTAGCCCAGTAAGAAATATTATGACTAAGATAATGCAGAATAAATTATCATTAGCCTTCAACAATGTTAAACTGATAAAATATAATAGACATCAAGTTTAACTGTAGCGGAACAAGCAATCCATTAAAAGAGTCAAGTAGAAAATAAACTCTACTATCTTTTATGATTTAAAAAGTTTTTCAACACTGTGATCGCTGAGACTCAGCTTAATAAAATAATCCACATCATCGAATCACCCCTGCACTACGGCCAAGGATATTCGTGTATTCATTAATGGTCATGATCATGCCAACAACTGTCCATCAATGCACTACGGGCCAATGAGGACTTTTACCACATCATTTGTAACATTACGGTCATGATTATACCGAATAATCCCTGGTCATAATCATACCAAGTCCATCTATGCACTACAGGCCACAGATGACTTTCAACATTTTATAAACATGAGGATGATGACAATGATATAAGAATTCAATAAAACAAGTTCAAGAATTAATTTATCCAGGAATTAACAACGTCCAAATTGTCAACATGATACTGCATTGTGGAGTAAAATTCAAGAATGCTTAGAAGAATATTTTCTTGAAAAGATACTGGATGAAACGCAACTATCAAGGATATTCCACAAATTTCATGGAGTATAGAAGTCAAAACTTAACCAACTGAGTACAATAAAGAATGGAATAACAAAAGAAATCACCATGCATGCGATAGACCGCACAGACAGGTTATTCCAATAGAATAATAAATAATGGAACCAGGTCCGGCGTAAACGCACAGACAGGATATTCCGACAGAATAATAAATAATGGAACCAGGTCCGGTGTAAAACACACAGACAGGATATTCCAACAGAATAATAAATAATGGAACCAGGTCCGGTGTAAAACACACAGACAGGATGTTCCAACAGAATAATAATAAAACGGAACCAGGTCCGGTGTAAAACACACAGACAGGATGTTCCAACAGAATAATAGAAGAATGTCACCAAGTATAGGGTAGACCGCGTATACTGGTTATTCCAACAGAATAATAACAAATGGAATAACAGAAGTTCTCTTCATGAATATAAAAGAAATAATATTCCCTACCTTAAAAGAACTGGATATTGGAAAAGTGATGTAGCAGAATACTTTTAGTCTCTCTCTCTCTTATTCTCTCTATACTTTCTCTCTCTATAGCTTGAATGAATTCGTGAAAAATAATGAAGCCCTAGGCCTCTATTTATAGAAAAACTGAGGGTGGCTCTTGGTCTTAACGAAGGGTCAAATGACTCTTGGTCTTAACGAAGGGTCAAATGACTCTTGGTAATATTGAAGGGACAACTACTATTGACGAAAGTAATTACTATTGACCAAGGTAAATACTATTGACGAAGGTAATTACTATTGACCAAGGTAAATACTATTGACCAAGGTAAATACTATTGACGAAGGTAATTACTATTGACCAAGGTAAATACTATTGACGACGGTAATTACTATTGACGACGGTAATTACTATTGACGACGGTAATTACTATTGACGAAGAGACTCTTAGATGATGACATATGGCCCCCCATAAAATAACCAAACTTACCACAACGTCTCAATTATTGATTTAATAATATAACATATTATACAGATGATACTATGACAATAATTTAAGAGATATGATGCAGCAATTACTGTAGCAATAATTGAGTATAGCTGAGTGACTTCTCACGTAAGCATCAATAATCAATACCGTGTGCTACTATGCAACCACGCGTATTACTGTACTTTTACTACCGAGTAGTTCAACAGTTTTAACGGTTTTAACGGTAACACTTCAGCCGTTATTTTTAATAAAATATTTTTGTCGTTTTCTCAATCCGACAATAATTCCGTTGTGGGGTCCACCAATGATTGTGCCGTCGTACGAATATTCCTCGACAAAAAGAATATTCTCCGACCAAACGAATATTTTATAACAACTTGCTTACTTTGCAAAATTTATAAATATTACCCACAACTATAACATTATATCAAATTAACTCCATAATATTTAAAAATGATATTTATAGAAAATTCATCTTTATTTATAAAAGTTGGGGTCTTACAGTTAGGATGTGTAGAGTTGAATCAAGTTTTTAGCTATTTTAAAGATGCTCTTACCGAGCTGATGAGATCTATAGAGTCAATAATTGTGAGTGAAAATTTGCCGCATGGAGGTGAAAATAACAGAGAAATGGCGTGGATGGATGTTTCCAATTTCAATGGTGACGATATGCGACAATTAATTATGTCTCCTTCAACGCGTATTCCTTCTGGGTCGGGTCATTTTTTTAGCAGATATTGCTCGAGCATGGGTTTCACTGATGAGAATGGCTCAGGTGGACTTGAGCTTGGGTGGGTCAATGATCTTCAATAAATCAAGATGGTGATTGAAGTGGTAGTGTTGATGAAAAATTTAAGGGGAAGATATAGATTTTTGTATATATATATATATATATATACACACACACACACACACACACACACACACACGAGCCCGTTCAAAAGCAATACGCTTAAAAAGTAATATCCCCTTAAAGAGCAATACTACTTAAAGGCTTCCGTGTCTCTCCTCACTTGGTTTTGTTACACGAGAGAAATACCCATTTCAGACTTCCTTCTCCAAATTTCAATTCGAATGAAGCCCTAGAAAGAAACCAAATCTTCACATGAATATTCTCTAAATCGGAATTGAACGAAGAACGAAGCCCTATAATCTTCAGAAAACCAATTGTCCAGGTCTCGAAATGGAGAGGAAATCGTGCCCTAGAATCGAAACCTTCATAAATCAAAAGTCGAAATCTTCACAAATTGGTAAGCCTTTTATTCACAAATCGTCCCTTCTCTTCCTATATTCTTCCTTTATTTGTATGAATGAAATTAAAACAGAGCACAATACTTGTGACGCCCCCAAAATAGGTATACAACACCCATTTTGAGTCGCCAAATACATGGTACAGAAAGCAAACTACAACTTCAATAATACAATTGTCATGCAAAATACGACAACACATACTGTGAGTTTAAATACAAATATTGTCTTCTAGACAATATCCACACTCAAATAAGTCCTCAATACAATTATTCAAATATTATTTTACAGAAATAGTGAGGACTGCTAAAACATCTTTCTAAAACCATCACTCCATACCCCGATTAGATCCTTCTATGTTCTCACCTCCTGAGAAGAGAAATGGAACAAAAAAGAAAAGGGTGAGCTCAACTAGCCCAGTAAAGAATATTATGACTAAGATAATATACAACAAATTATCGTTAGTCTTCAACAGGGAAAAATCTAATAGAATATAATCGACAACAAGTTTTAGATCAACAACTGCAGCGGAAACAGCAAACCATTAGAAGAGTCAAGTAGAGAAAGAATTCTACTATCTTCTAAGATTTAAAAGTCCATCATCAATATTTTATCCCTGTAACATCAATTAATAATCATCTTTATCCAAATATTCATCTTTGCACTACAGGCCAAAGATATTCATTTGTATCACCTGTCAGTCATGTTCATCTCAATACCTGTTCATCTTTGCACTACAGGCCAAATATATTCATCAAGTAATCATACATCTTTACACTACAGGCCAAAGATATTCAGTAATATCATCATTTAGGACTAAGGATGATGAAAAATATCTTTAAAGAGAACGAATCCAATGAGACAGAAGGACAAATATTAGGAATTCGTATAACAGTTTATTCAAGATCAATAATACTTCATAATAATCAATTGTGAAGCAGAATTCAAAAATAAAGATCAAAACATGGATACAATCAAAGATAGTAACCATAATAGACATCTTGGACAAAAGAGAAAATTTTATTTTTCGATGAATAGTGTCGTATTCGTGAATAGTACCGTATACGTGAATAGTATCGTATACGTGAATAGTAACCCCGACATAAAAAGTTCTAAATTTGATAAAAACTCATATCAATATTTCAGCATAATGATATTGAAGAAAATAATATCATTTAAGAAGAAAATAATATCCCGTAGCTCAAAATATCAGTACTTCTGGTCGGAATACCGGTATAAGGCTGAAAGAAACTTGCTCTGATGAATAGAAACTCTCAAAGTATCTAAATACTCACAATAATCTAGAGAGAGAAAGAGAGAAAACTTATTTCTGGTGTGATTTTCAATTCTAACTTAGCCCTCTATTTATAAGAAAATGTTAGCACGCCGAAGCAGACTTAACCTGCAACCTGATGGCTTTACCTGCTACTATTCCCACCCACCACATTTGAATAAAAATTCAGCACATTTTTTCACCAACCAAGAGTGGGGCCCACCAATTCTAGAATTTTTCATCAAAATGATAAACTCTGAAAATTCAACAATTTCTGAACCAGTCATCTCGTAAAATTCATAATAAATCATACGTTCATTTTTAACGGTTCAAAATTTGTGGACATATACTCAACTTATATATGTATAACATATCCAAAAATTACCACGATCCAACGGTCGGATTAAAAATTATAACCCCCGCAAAATATCTCAAAAACCCTGATTTTTAATACCTCCATTCCGACAAAAATACTGATAAAAACCTCAACATTAACTCCTTCATTTTTAACCACAAAAATATATCCCTCATTTATATCCACATAAAATAAATATTTCCTTATCATATGAATCAATAATTAATTATTCACAAATAATATTACAGAATCACATTTATGACAACCAGGCCGTTCCCAGGAAAGAGGGGGCTTTCCAATAAGGATTTCTCCTTACTGGCGCGCAATTAGATGACCAAACCTCTCCTTAGACAGAACTTTCTAGACATTGCCAATAATGTTATCTAATAATATTATTCAAATAATATGAATTATTGATCTGATAATGGAAAATACTGTGCAGCAACAATTATTGAAACAACAATAATATAAAATATCAACGCAACAATTATTGAATCAATAAAATAAAATATTGAACAGTAACTACTGTAACAATTATTGAGTAGTGCCTTCTTACGTAAGAATCAATAATTGGTGCAATACCGTGTGCTACTGTATTTTAACCACCGGGTATTCCAACAGTATTAACGGTAACAACTACGCCGTTATTTATAAACAACTTATACTTGTCGTTTTCTTCATCCAATCGCTTTCCGTTATGGGGCCCACACAAGGCTGCGCCGTCGTACGAATATTCCCCGACAGCAAGAATATTCCACGACCAAACGAATATTCCCCGACAAAATGAATATTTTATAACCACTTGCTTATTTTGTAAAATTTGCACATTTCACCCATAACCAAAGTATTATATCAAATTAACCCCTTATTATTCACAATAATATTTAGAGAAAATTTGATTTTATTCATTAATAAGTTGGGGTCTTACAACCTCCCCTCCTTATGAAATTTCGTCCTCGAAATTGACGTACGTACCTGATGTTTCAAAAAGGTGAGGATACCTCGCTTTCATTTCTGATTCCAACTCCCAGGTCATTTCTTCAATAGCATGGTTTCTCCACAAAACCTTAACTTGTGGTATAACCTTCGTGCGTAGGACATGCTCTTTCCTATCCAAGATCTTAACAGGTACCTCCTCGTACGTTAAATCTTCAGCTATCTCGTCTGGTTCTAACTCAATAATGTGGTTCGGGTCTTTAACATATTTACGAAGCATAGATATGTGAAAAATATTATGAACACGAGACATGCTTGGAGGTAATGCGAGTCTATATGCCACATTTCCTATTCGCTCAAGAATCTCAAATGGACCAACAAATCTTGGATTGAGCTTTCCTCTCTTCCCAAATCTTGTAACTCCCTTCCATGGTGCAACACGTAACAATACATGATCCCCAATATTAAATTCCACGTCCTTCCGATGAAGATCCGCATAACTCTTTTGTCGATCCTGTGCCGTTTGTATACGTTGTCGAATCGTTTGGATCTTCTCTGTAGTAATGCGTACCAACTCTGGTCCCAACAATGTTGCTTCACCCACCTCGTCCCAGCATACTGGAGAACGACATTTTCTTCCATACAACGCCTCGAATGGAGCCACACCTATGCTCGCCTGATAACTGTTGTTGTAGGAGAATTCCACCAATGGTAGGTACTTATCCCAACTCCCTTTGAGATCTAGGACACAAAGTCTTAATAGATCTTCAAGAGTTTAAATAGTCCTCTCTGATTGTCCGTCCGTTTGAGGATGGTATGCCGAACTGAATCGTAAATCCGTGCCCATAGCTTTCTGCAAGCTAACCCAAAATCGTGAAGTGAATCTTGGGTCACGATCCGAAACTATGGATACTGGCATGCCATGCAATCTCACAATCTCGTTCACGTACATACTAGCAAGACGTTCAAGGGAATAAGTCTCACGTATCGGCAAGAAATGAGCGGACTTGGTTAATCTATCAACAATAACCCAAATCGCATCTATGCCTTGAGAAACCTTGGAAAGACCTGTAACAAAATCCATAGTAATGTGTTCCCACTTCCATTTCGGGATCTCAAGTGGTTGCAATGGACCCTTTGGCACTTGATGCTCCGCCTTTACACGTTGACAAGTTAAACACCTCGAGATAAACTCCGCGATCTCTCTTTTCATATTGCTCCACCAAAATGTATGTCGAAGATCGTGATACATTTTGGTACTCCCAGGATGGATTGCAAATGGTGTGTTGTGTGCCTCCATCATTATTCTATGCTTCAAGTCAAAATCGTTAGGAACACAAAGTCTGGAGTTGACTCGAAGTATTCCTTCTTCATCGATTCTTGCTTCTGGAATAGCACCTTCTTGCACTTTCTTCTTCATACGCATCAGCTCTATGTCCGTAGCTTGAGCAGCTTTAACTTTATCGATTAAAGTCGGTTCTACTCGTATATTTGATATCATCATGTGGGTACTTGGAGCCTTCATCTCTATCTCCATCCTTTGCAAGTCATACAAAATGGGCCTTTGTGTTAACAACATTGCACTCGTACCCGCATATGATCTTCTACTCAATGCGTCAGCTACTACGTTTGCTTTTCCAGGATGATATTGGATGGTATGATCGTAATCTTTCAACAGCTCAAGCCAACGTCGTTGCCGCATGTTGAGTTCCTTTTGGGTGAAGAAATATTTGAGGCTTTTATGATCTGTATAGATCTCCACTTTCTCTCCATACAGGTAGTGTCTCCAGATCTTCAACGCAAAAACGACTGCTGCCAACTCCAAATCATGAGTAGGATAATTCCTCTCATATTCTTTGAGTTGTCGTGAGGCATAGGCTATGACTTTCCCATGTTGCATGAGAACACATCCTAACCCTTTGCCTGAAGCATCGCTGTAGATAACAAATCCATCCGAACCAGATGGTATTGTCAGAACAGGTGCCGAAATGAGTCTCCTCTTGAGTTCTTGAAAACTCTTCTCACATTCCTCACTCCATACGAATTTTGTATCTTTCCGAGTCAGCTGAGTTAACGGAGTAGCGATTCGAGAAAATCCTTCCACAAATCTCCGATAATAACCAGCTAAGCCCAGAAAGCTACGTACTTCGGTTACCGACTTCGGTTGCTCCCAACTTTGTATGGCTTCAATCTTCGCCGGGTCGACAGATACTCCATGTTTTGACACCACGTGCCCAAGGAATGCTACTTCCTCAAGCCAGAACTCGCATTTCTTCAATTTGGCATATAGCTTATTTTCACGAAGCCTTTGCAGTACCAGCTTCAAATGGCGCTCATGATCTTCACGGCTTTTGGAATAGATGAGGATGTCATCAATAAAGACAACAACGAACTGATCCAAATATTCTTTGAATACACGGTTCATCAAATCCATGAAGGCAGCAGGAGCATTAGTCAATCCAAAAGACATGACTAAGAATTCATAATGCCCGTACCGAGTTCTGAAGGCAGTCTTTGGAATATCCTCAGTTTTAATCTTCAGCTGATGATATCCAGAACGAAGATCGATCTTTGAAAAGAATTGTGCTCTTTGCAACTGGTCAAACAGGTCATCGATGCGAGGTAGCGGATACCTATTCTTGATAGTGACATGATTCAATTCTCGATAGTCGATACAAAGTCGCATACTCCCGTCTTTCTTCTTTACGAATAAAACAGAAGCACCCCAAGGAGACGTACTAGGACGCATGTCCAACAACTCCTGTAGTTGGACTTTTAACTCCTAAAGTTCAATAGGAGCCATTCGATATGGGGTTTTAGAAATGGGCTTTGTACCGGGTTCAAGGTCAATAAAGAATTCAACTTCACGTTCTGGGGGTAAACCAGGAAGTTCTTCAGGAAATACATCGGGAAATTCTCTAACAATAGAAATATTATTCAAATCCATAACATGGGCTAAGAAAGCTTGACATCCGTTTTTCAATAAACGAATAGCTTTGTGGCTTGATATGACAGTGACTGATTTTAGTGGTTTAGTAGTTTGAATTCGTATAACAGGTTGGTTAGGAATATGAAAACTAACAACCTTACGAAAATAATCAATTTTAGCATGATGAGTGGTTAACCAATCAATTCCTAAAATCACATCAAAAGCAAGTATCTTTAAAGAGATAAGATCAACAGGTAATGTGATAGTGCCAACTTGGATCATGCAAGATTTATAAACTGTAGATGTAACGAAGGTTTCACCCAACGGAGTTTCAACAGATAAGTTAAAGTCCAATTTCTCCGGAGTCAAGTTTAAACGTTGAGCACAAGCAGGAGAGATAAAAGAATGGGTAGAACCGGTATCTAGTAAAGTATAAACTTCGCAAGAATTCAAGATTAGCTTACCCGTGATCACCTCGTTCGGGTTTCTCGCGTTTTGGCCAGTCACGACAAACGCCCTTCCAGGAACCGCTGATTTCGACTTATCCGGGACAACTTTTGGAGTCACCATCCCCGCTGAACTTGGTTTTACTACAGAACACTCTCGAGCTATATGACCCTCCTTTCCACAGTTATAACATACCTTGGATTGTTGTGGGCAGTTTGGGCTGATATGTCCCTCTTTCCCACATTTGTAACATACGACCGGTGGTCGTTCTCCTCCCCTAGAAACAGTTGATGTTTGTGCTGACGTCTTCACGTTATCATTGTTGTACCTTCTCTTCTTGAAATCTCCTCCCAACTCGCTCCTTCTATTATCACGACCACGATTACCACCAGAGTGGTTACCGCTTTTGTCCGAATGTTTTCCTCCCTGTTGGTTTTCATTGCTTCGATGACTGCCGCCACCGGTATGACCCTGGTTGTGGTCCCTCGGTTGCACATACTCATTATCTCGCTCTAATAATTGAGCCCTGTTTACAACATCTGAATATAAAGAAAATTTATGAGAGATAAGATATTGTCGAATCTCGGGTTTTAGACCTCTCAGAAACATCCTTGTCATTCGTTCCTCATTTTTGACCAAATGAGGTGCAAACCTGGATAACTCTGCAAACTTCGCCTCGTACTGGGACACCGTCATGTTGTTTTGTTCCAGTCTGATAAACTCACCTCCTTCATATGACGAATACTTTCAGGAAAGTACTTGTCATTGAACAGTTTTTGAAATGTTTCCCAGGACATGTTGAGTGCGTCAGGCTGGGTACGCTTCACAGACTCCCACCAGTAGTCTGCCTCACCGCGGAACATAAAGGTGGCGAATGGAACCTTCTGTTCCTCCGTGCATCCCAAGACATCGAATATCTTGGTAATTTGCTTGACCCACGTTTCTGCCATGATCGGATCCGGCTTTCCCTTAAATTCTGGTGGTCCCAATTCTTTGAACTGCTTGGATGTGACAAACCGCGCGTTGTTATCATTTCCACCCGTATTCTGCACACGAGTCTCCCTCGTCTGATTTTGCATGAACTGCAAAAAGCTCTTAAACATTCCATCATTCATCGTTTGCTCGGTAACGTTGTTTACAGGAGGAATATTGCCTTCCTGTTGCACGTTCTCCTGGGTGGCAATCAAAGGTGTCTCCACGGTCTGATTTACTCCATTATTAACGTTCTCAGCTGCCATTCTTAAATACTGCCATAAAACAAGGGTTAATAGTCATGTCAGATATTATTCCTATACTCTGACCGACCAAATAAACACCAAATAAACTTAGTCAGGTCATCCTAGCGAAGGAATTCCCCGTCTCTCCCCTCCTAGTTCTTGTCTCACATCTCAGCCAGGGATCATATTCCTAAGCTCTGATACCAACTGTGACGCCCCCAAAATAGGTATACAACACCCATTCTGAGTCGCCAAATACATGGTACAGAAAGCAAACTACAACTTCAATAATACAATTGTCGTGCAAAATACGACAACACATACTGTGAGTTTAAATACAAATATTGTCTTCTAGACAATATCCACACTCAAATAAGTCCTCAATACAATTATTCAAATATTATTTTACAGAAATAGTGAGGACTGCTAAAACATCTTTCTAAAACCATCACTCCATACCCCGACTAGATCCTGCTATGTTCTCACCTCCTGAGAAGAAAAATGGAACAAAAAAGAAAAGGGTGAGCTCAACTAGCCCAGTAAAGAATATTATGACTAAGATAATATACAACAAATTATCGTTAGTCTTCAACAGGGAAAAATCTGATAGAATATAATCGACAACAAGTTTTAGATCAACAACTGCAGCGGAAACAACAAACCATTAGAAGAGTCAAGTAGAGAAAGAATTCTACTATCTTCTAAGATTTAAAAGTCCATCATCAATATTTTATCCCTGTAACATCAATTAATAATCATCTTTATCCAAATATTCATCTTTGCACTACAGGCCAAAGATATTCATTTGTATCACCTGTCAGTCATGTTCATCTCAACACCTGTTCATCTTTGTACTACAGGCCAAAGATATTCATCAAGTAATCATACATCTTTGCACTACAGGCCAAAGATATTCAGTAATATCATCATTTAGGACTGAGGATGATGAAAAATATCTTTAAAGAGAACGAATCCAGTGAGACAGAAGGACATATATTAGGAATTCGTATAACAGTTTATTCAAGATCAATAATACTTCATAATAATCAATTGTGAAGCATAATTCAAAAATAAAGATCAAAACATGGATACAATCAAAGATAGTAACCATAATAGACATCTTGGACAAAAGAGAAAATTTTATTTTTCGGTGAATAGTGCCGTATTCGTGAATAGTGCCGTATACGTGAATAGTGCAGTATACGTGAATAGTAATCCCGACACAAAAAGTTCCAAATTTGATAAAAACTCATATCAATATTTTAGCATAATGATATTGAAGAAAATAATATCATTTAAGAAGAAAATAATATCCCTTACCTCAAAATATCAGTACTTCTGGTCGGAATACCGGTATAAGGCTGAAAGAAACTTGCTCTGATGAATAGAAACTCTCAAAGTATCTAAATACTCACAATAATCTAGAGAGAGAAAGAGAGAAAACTTGTTTCTGGTGTGATTTTCAATTCTAACTTAGCCCTCTATTTATAGGAAAATGTTAGCACGCCGAAGCAGACTTAACCTGCAACCTGATGGCTTTACCTGCTACTACTCCCACCCACCACATTTGAATAAAAATCTCAGCACATTTCTTCACCAACCAAGAGTGGGGCCCACCAATTCTAGAATTTTCCATCAAAATGATAAACTCCAAAAATTCAACAATTTCTGAACCAGTCATCTCGTAAAATTCATAATAAATCATATGTTCATTTTTAACGGTTCAAAATTTGTGGACATATACTCAACTTATATATGTATAACATATCTAAAAATTACCATGATCCAACGGTCGGATTAAAACTTATAACCCCCGTAAAATATCTCAAAAACCCTAATTTTTAATACCTCCATTCCGACAAAAATACTGATAAAAACCTCAATATTAACTCCTTCATTTTTAACCACAAAAATATATCCTTCATTTATATCCACATAAAATAAATATTTCCTTATCATATGAATCAATAATTAATTATTCATAAATAATATTACAGAATCACATTTATGACAACTAGGTCGTTCCCAGGAAAGAGGGGGCTTTCCAATAAGAATTTTTTCTTACTTGCGCGCAATTAGATGACCAAACCTCTCCTTAGACAGAACTTTTTAGACATTGCCAATAATGTTATCTAATAATATTATTCAAATAATATGAATTATTGATATGATAATGGAAAATATTGTGCAGTGACAATTATTAAAACAACAATAATATAAAATATCAATGCAGCAATTATTGAATCAATAAAATAAAATATTGAACAGTAATTACTGTAACTATTATTGAGTAGTGCCTTCCTTCGTAAGAATCAATAATTGGTGCAATACCGTGTGCTACTGCATTTTAACCACCAGGTATTCCAACAGTATTAACGGTAACAAATACGTCGTTGTTTATAAATAACTTATACTTGTCATTTTCTTCATCCAATTTCTTTCCGTTATGGGGCTCACACAAGGCTGCGCCGTCGTACGAATATTTCCTGACAGCAAGAATATTCCACGACCAAACGAATTTTCCCCGACAAAATGAATATTTTATAACCACTTGCTTATTTTGCAAAATTTGCACATTTCACCCATAACCAAAGCATTATATCAAATTAACCCCTTATTATTCACAATAATATTTAGAAAAAATTTAATTTTATTCATTAATAAGTTGGGGTCTTACAATACTCTTAGAATGCAGTACTACTTCTCCCCCCTCAATTTAGGATGTGAATATGAGGTTGCTTTTTGGTTCTAGATTTTCCTTGATTCAAGTCAGATTCCATTTGGGTGATTGTATGTGGTTGAAGAAATCAAGTTTTGAAATTAGGACCTAAGATATTACTAAAAATATGGGGGGTGTAGGGGCTGAGGTTTGGAAAGGCATGGGCTTTGTCTCCTTTAGAGTATTTTATTACTTACACTTGTAAAAGTCCTCTTTAAATACAAAGGTCAATAGGCTATAACCAAAATTGAAAGAAGGTATATTTGATAAACAACACTTAATTGTGAATTTGTTTGCCCTTTCCCATGAGCAGCTACAATGGGTTTTGGTCGAGGTTTTATATGAAAATTGGAAATATGATCATCATATGACTTTAGTTGTTTCAGTGTATTTTAAGTAGAATGAAAATTTGATGATGTTAAGATATTTAGAGCTTTAACTGCTTTTTAACTTCATAAAGTTTTGTCAAGGAATATAGGCCATCAAAATAATAATAATTATTATATCTTTCATTTTTATAATTAAGTATTATTAATTTATTTGTAATTATTAGGCCTTATTTCAAAGGTTCAATATGTTTAGAACCTAATAGACTAAAGGATGAAGTCAGTTTTTTGGGATAATCACAGTTGCATTGTTGAACTATGGTGTACAAAATTGTTTAGTGTTCCACAAAAATGTAAGTTATCCGTGTTGTTTTATCTATTACATTTTACTTGTAGGTTTGCATAAAATTCTCCAAATCCTAACCAGTTCAAATCTACCACAAGGTGAAATCAGCAAGACTCTAGAAAAAAAGGTACTTATTTGTTCTGTTTATACAACTTCATATTAAGAACAATAGGGAGTAAATTTTAGTTTGACCAGGTGTAAATTTAATGGATGACATGGACCATAAAATAGGGAGTTGCGGGGAGAATGTAGAAATGGATTTAGAAATAGATATGGATGGGGATGACTCGAGTGCAGAGGGGTTGAATGTGAACAATATTAATATTGTTGTCTAGTAGTATCCTCAAGTAGCCGATGAGTTTACGCCTAAGGTTGGTCAAGAATTTCAAACATTAGATGATATTCACACTTTTTACAATACATATGCAATGCATGTTGGTTTTAGTGTACGAAAGTTTAATGAGAAAAAAAGGGCGGGTAGCGATGAGATTTATAGGAAGGAGCAAGTATGTGTGTTCTAAGAAAGGAAATGGCAAACTATTAGCCGATGTGGTTGTAAAAGAAAACATGAATCTATAAAAGAAGGTTGTAGTGCAAGAATTATAGTGGTAAAAAGATATGACTTATATGTAATTACTAAAATTGAGGAGGGTCATTAACCCATTATCAACCCATATAAGAGGCATCTTTTACGATCACACCGTAATATGTCAACTGTCCAAAAATCTTTGAGTCAGCAACTTAGCACGGTGAATATACCACAATACCAACAATACAATTTTCTTGCAGTGTAAGCGGGAATGTTTGAAAATATTGGTTTCACGCAATGAGATTTGTATATATAACTTTAAAAGAGACAAACGCAATGACTTAAAGGGAGTAAATATTCTTCCAACCATCATGGATGACGCTTCGATCATATTGCCAAGGTTTTCCCAATAACATATGACAAGCATCTATTTTCACCACATCACACCAAGCGTTATCAAAGTATTTCTTACCGATTGAAAAGGATACTATACATTTTCTGTCAACGATTACTTCACTGCCTTTATTTAACCAGGACAACTTATATGGTTTTGGATGCCTATCCGTTTTCAAATTTAACTTTTGAATAGCTTCTTCAGACACTACATTTTTATAGCTACCACTATCAATAATCACTTTACAAATCTTTTCTCCCATTGTGCATGTAGTGTGGAAGATATTGGTCCTTAACCAATCCTCTTTGAATTCTTCTTTAGGAGTTAACAGACTCTTGCGAACGACTAGGGTCTCATGACCATCTCCATATAACACATCATCGTCTTCGTACTCATCATATATGGGTTCGCCGAACTCTTCTGTCTCAACTAGCACATCCTCTTCCATTAAGAGATTCTTTCCTTTCTGACTAGCAGGTTTTAGACACTCCGTTGCCCGATGGCCTAGTTCCCCACATCTAAAGCATTTAATATTTAGATTAAAATTACCTTGTGTTGGTTAGGGTGTAAGACGAAGTTATTGAGGCTAACTCAGCCTGTTGGGTGGATTACTCCTCAATATTGGTCGTCTGTTCTGCTGTCGTTCTGCCTCTCAAGCCCGTTGGTAAACTTTAGACATCGTCCACATCAAATGGAGACTGAGCACATCTTGTAAATGATGTATAATTAGTCCTCCCAAATACCTTGCTACCAATTGTTCCTCTGTTTCGGATAGATCATTCCGTGCTATCAGCTGATAAAATTCTTCAGTATAGTCATCCACAGATCTAGTGCCTTGTCTTAACAGATGCAATCTCTTGAACAGAAACTGAGTGTATCCGAAGGGGAGAAAGTGACTCTGCATTTTTTTCTTCATCTTCTCCCATTTGGTGATTTTAACCTTTCCTTGTCTCTTCCTTGAACGCCTCATCTATTACCACCAAGCAGATGCTCGGCCCTTCAGTCTGATTGCAACATATTTCACCTTAGTTGTGACGCCCCTAAAATAGGTCCACACGATCCATTCTGAGTCGCCAGATATTATACTATAAAAATCAAATACAAACTTCATTTATACAACTGTTGAACTGTCGCGCAGAGAACGACAACAGATAAGCTGTGAGTTTTAACACAAGTATATATAATACTTTTGTGGTGCCTTGACCACAAGACCTTACAATGTTACCTTACATAAAGGTACAGTCAATAATTGTTTTAGAAATTAAAATCTTTGAAAAGTGCTCAAGAAAACCTTCGTACATGGGAGGCCATACATCTAGATTATGATAGATATCATATGTCCACAGAATTATCCTTGGTTGACCCAATAGACCCCAAAAAAAACGAGAAGATTACTATCATCTTCTTTACAATTGTGAGTCTTCTCTTGACATATAATTATCTCCGTTGTCTCCAAGTGAAAATTATATTTCAAATAAACTCCAAGATCATATAGATAGTGCTCGTAGATATTTTCAGCAAGTGGATGTGCACAACCCTGTCTTATGATAACACGAAGTTGTATGTCATTAGACATCTTGTATGATAGTGGCAAAACACCTTTTCAACGTTGGGTTCACCTCACCCTATTGGATTCACCAAATATAACTACTAAATAAACTTTTCTATACTATTTAGGGAGAACCTCCACAGCTAAAGACCACCGTTCTAATCCTCTTAATACCCCGCTCGACCCAGCTACTCTTTTATTACCTGAAAGGAATTATGAAGCAAAAGGATGAGCACAACTAGCCCAGTAAAGAATATCATGACTAAAGATAATTACATTATCAATAGCTTTCATCAATAATAACTCAGAGATTTAGAACATATGGTAGATGATAAAACTTTTCAACCATAGTTGCAGCGGAACGAGCAATCCATTAAAAGAGTCAAATAGACCATTAGGTCTATTATCTTCTCCATGTTAAAGGTCCACCTATAATGTTTTATCCCTGTAACATCAATCAACAATTCATGTCCACAATCATATGAATAACTCATAATCATAATTGTGATTCTAAATTCCTTTTTTGTACCCAGGACGAAGATAATTTTCATCACCTATCTTCACCTGAAACATCAAAAATCATGGTTATACCAAATCACAATTTCTGCTCATAATCATACTAATTAAATCATCTTTGCACTACAGCCAAAGATATTCATTATTATCACATCCATGAATTAATATTTCATTGCTGAGACTCAACTCAATAATTAATCCACATCATCGAATCATCCCTGCACTACAGGCCAATGATATTCTTTAGTATCACAACCACGAATTATCTATGCACTACGACCAATGAGGATTTTTACCACATCATTCGTCACATTACGGTCATGATTATACCGAATAATCCCTGGTCATAATCACACCAAGTCCATCTATGCACTACGGGCCAAAGATGACTTTTACCACATTATTTGTAACATTACGGTCATGATTATACCGAATAATTCCTGGTCATAATCATACCAAGTCTATCTATGCACTACAGGCCACAGATGACTTTCAACATAATATAAACATAAGGATGATGACAATAACATAATAATTCAATAAAACAAGTTCAAGAATTAATTTATCTAGGAACCAATAACGTCCAAATTATCAACATGATACTTATTTGTAGAGTAAAAATTTAAGAATGCTCAGAAGAATATTCCCGTGAAAAGATATTAGATGAAGCGCAAATATCAAGGATATTCCACAAATTTCATGGAGTATAGAAGCTAAAACTTTAACTAACTGAGTATAATAGAATATATAAAACTGTAAATAGATTTTCGTCCGCCATGCGGTAATCCACGTATACAGATCATTTCCACAATTTAATAAGGAATCAATACAAAGGATCATTCACTATGCATGTGGTAATCCACATAGACAGGTTATTCCAACAGAATAATAAAGAATGGAATAACAGAAGGATTCACCATGCGTGCGATAGACTGCACAGACACATTATTCCCAACAAAATAATAAATAATGGAACCAGGTCCGGCGTAAAACGCACAGACAGGATATTCTGACAGAATAATAAATAACAGAATCAGGTCCGGCGTAAACGCACAGACAGGATATTTCGACAGAATAATAAAGAATGAAATAATAAATAATGGAACCAGGTCATGTGTAATACGCACCGACAGGATATTCCAACAGAATAATAAAGAATGGAATAACAACGGAAATCACCATGCATGCGATAAATCGCACAGACAGGTTATTCCAACAGAATAATAAAGAATGGAATAATAAAAAAAATCACCATGTATGCGATACTTCGCATAAACAGGTTATTCCAACATAGTAATAAAGAATGGAACAACAGAAGAATTTCACCATGTGAAGGGTAGCCCGCGTATACAGGTTATTCCAACAGAATAATAAATAATGGAATAACAGAAGTTCTCTTCATGAATACAAAAGAAATAATACCCCTTACGAGTACAACAAATAATATCCCTTACGAGTACAACAAATAATATTCCTTACTATAATAATAATAATATCCCTTACTATAATAATAATAATATCCCTTACGAGTACAACAAATAATATCCCTTACGAGTACAACAAATAATATTCCTTACTATAATAATAATAATATCCCTTACTATAATAATAATAATATCCCTTACGAGTACAACAAATAATATCCCTTACTATAATAATAATAATAATATCCCTTACGAGTACAACAAATAATATCTCTTACTATAATAATAATAATATCCCTTACCTTAGAAAGAAGAGTACTGGATATAGGAGTAGTGAATTAGCAGAACACTTTTCTTCTTTCTCTCTATAGTTTCTCTATTTAGAGTTTTAGTGAATTCGTAAGAAATAATGAAGGAATGAGCTTCTATTTATAGAAGAATGGACTGCATAGTAACTAATTCATGAACGGCCCAGATTGATTTACTTTTAACCGGACGGTTCATATTTAAAGTAAAATCTTTTAAATAAAATAAAATATATTATATTTATAATCTAACAAAACGAATAACTTTATAAAAGTATTCTGTTTTATATAAAAAAAATTTACTATGCAAAATACTATGCAGGCACTATGCAACACTATGCATAATAAAATATAATATATTCTATTTATAGAATAACTTTATAAAAGTATTCTGTTTTATATAAAAAGATTTTACTATGCATAATAGAATATAATATATTCTATTTATAGAATAACTTTATAAAAGTATTCTGTTTTATATAAAAAGTTTTTCTGTTTTATTACATTAATAATATCAATAAAACAAAACTGAGTGACTTATCACTTAAGCATCAATAATCAATACCGTGTGCTATTATGCAACCACGCGTATTACTGTACTTTTAACACCGAGTGTTTCAACAGTTAACGGTAAAACTTCCGCCGTTATTTTCATAAAATATTTTTGTCGTTTTCTCAATCCGACAATAATTTCGTTGCGGGGTCCACCAATGATTGTGCCGTCGTACGAATATTCCCTATTAAAACGAATATTCCCCGACCAATCGAATATTATATAACCACTTGTTTACTTTGCAAAATTTGTAAATATTACCCACAACTATAACGTTATATCAAATCCACACCATAATACTAAAAAAATATTTCGAGAAATTTAAATATTTATTCATAAAATTTGGGGTCTCACATTAGCGCTATCTGATACCCCCTTAAATTCGAAAATGCGCTCCACTTCGTTCATCCAATCGGTGAAACCTTCTGCTTGCAGCATACCATAAAATTCTGGTAGCTCTATTTTAAAACCCAGATCACTACGATGATCATCATGGTCGCGTCGTTCCCATAGTTGTCTACTATGGCGGTAAGGGTTATCAAAACTAGATTCAAAATCATAGAATTCTTCATCGTGTTCAAGGTGTGGGACTTCCTCCTCCGGAACTTGTCTACGTCGACCCAAATTTTGCGCTGCTAGGCGATGGGTTAGCTCTGTAACTTGTCTCTATAAATCCTCAATTATCATGTCCTGGACGTTACGATCACGGTGCGAGACTTCCTCAGCCGGAATCTACCCTCTGTGACCACGATCACTAGCCATTAAAACCGATGAGTCTATTCCCAGAAAGATGCTTGAGCTTTGATACCAACTGACGCCAGGCAAAATAGTGATTATCCTGCAAGCTGGTAAATAAATGAATTCACAAATAAAGAAACAAGAGATTCACCTAAAAACATAGAGAAACTCTCTCTAATGTGTAAATTTATATTTATCAAAATTAAATTTATCCAAGTCAACCCACAAGCTGGGTTTATATAGCTAACAAAACTTCTTGCCCAAGTTATAACTTTCTGCCCAAGCTGCCCAAGATATAACAGAATTTCTAGAGATTCGCAAAATCTTCCTAGAGATACGGAAACCAAATCCTAACAAACTTTTTTCTATTATAAAAGTTTTATTTCCTAATAAAACTCTACTAACACAAAAGATAATAATAACTAATAATAATAAAGACCAATCTGTGCCGCTCTTCCAAAGTCATTGATGCCATGAACTCCGAAGACAACCAATCTCCCGAAGTCAAACCTCTAATCTGAAGTGATAAGCCGAAGGCGTTAATGATCGTTACGCATACTACGATCTTCCAACATATGATACTCCAGGTCATTAACGTGCTATCTGTCGACATTTTCGATTTTGGATCCTCCTGCATAAATAATTACGAATCTTGTAGAAATATTAATTTTTTCTTGTAAAATAACGTCTTTAATTTTATTCAAGAGGAAGGTTCTTCTTACAACAACAACATGATCAAATAAATAAAGTATACTAACATTTTCAAAAGGGACCCATCACATTGTTGAATCTCTAAGAAAATTCCGAAAATCTTATGGGGTCAAGTGTTTCTTTTCTACACTAGGTCGCCCCGTCCCTGCATAATATGCACATACAGTGTAGGTTTAACTGGACTAGGTAGGTGTGATTGCCGGCACTAAGTTAGTGAGTTACAAGCTATTAACCACTAATTTTCTACAAAACTAATCAATGTTCTAGGTACTCTCTCCTCTCTTTTTTTTCTCAATTCTTTTACATATACAAATACCAATAAGAAATTCATGACGTTTATCCGGACACGTGCCCATGGCTAGAAAATTGAATTTCTTTTACTCGAAAAAGTTGTCCCAATTTTTTATATATCAAGTCGCTAAAAATAAGTTACATTTTGTATAGCAAAAATTCATAGCCGATTACTTTAATTGGATAGTCTTTATTACTTATCCTTTGTTATACAAAATGAAACTCATTCTTTTAAATCTGATAGATAATAAGTTTGAGACAATTACTTCATTCAATTGATTAATATGCTTAACCAACGTACTAACGTAAAATTGTACTATGAGTATATCACTTGTGAATATATATCTATGGTACCTAAATTTGCAATACTGCAAATTGTAATTTCATGATACAATACATTTTCCGTTAGTTTAATTTGCACTGTTTATTATATTTTACAAGATATGATTTTATATTAATAATTATATTTTCAGAGTGAGATTTGTTAATTAGTAAAATTCAAGTACGAACACATAACATTAATTAAAAACACTGGAGTTTTGCATTTTAGTCTTTGAATATTACCTCTTGAAAAAAAGTAAAAAAAAAAGAGACAAGAAAACGTGTATGGTCATAGCCATGACAATTGTTTTCTTGAGTTGGTACTATCTACCCAAGTAAACTACATTATAAATGTACACATCTCTACAATATTTTCATTCGCACATTCACGAATCTTAACTCTTTAGGATCTAACCTTTCTTTCAATTCATCTTCTTTAGCAAGCAAACCTTATTGAAAATAATATCCTTTTCTGGTTTCTACTACCTAGTATATATCCTTCCCTCTTTTTTCTTTAGAAATGGCAAATATAATTGAACCAAATATAGGACCATTTACTCGTGCATGTTGTTCTTTGAAGGCCTTACCGGGAAAGTTATGGTCCAAGGTAGTGGAAATTGGTAGGGAGGCGAAGAAATTGGGGCAAGAAGATCCAAGAAGAATAATTCATTCTTGTAAAGTAGGATTAGCCATAACCCTAGTTTCTTTGTTCTATTATTTTGAGCCTCTCTATGATGGGTTTGGTGTATCTGCAATGTGGGCTGTTATAACTGTTGTTGTAGTTTTCGAGTTTTCAGTCGGTAAGTTTTTACTATATTTCATCGTCTTTCCAAACACTGTATCTTGAGTTTATCATTTTGTGAAAATATGGTACTTGTCTTTACATTAATAACGTAAATCATTATCTTGTGATACGACTAATATTGCAAAAGTTTACTCTTTGGATCAAATTTACACCAATAATTTTACTTTAAAAAGAAATTTTTTGTAATAATATATATAAAGTTGTAGTTTTCAAATTTTCAGTTGGTATGTTTTACAATAATAGTATACCATAATTTTGTTATATATAGGAGTATAATTAAATCTATATATATGTATGTATGGATATCATTTAATCTTTGAAGCTCTTGCATTTTAATTTTTTCAAATATTTTCAGGGGCAACTCTTGGAAAAGGTGTAAACAGGGGAATGGCAACACTTGTGGCTGGTTCATTAGGTGTTGGAGCTCATCGTTTAGCTGCTGCTTGGGGAGAAAGATTTGAGCCTATTATACTCGGGATATATGTATTCTTATTCGGTATATATCTATGATCATATCAACATTAATTCATGTATACTTTTTATATAAAAACATTAAAATTTTATTATCATATCATGGGCAGAGAAACATTAAGTTCAGTCTCAAACCTTAAATATTGAAAACAAGGGATCCTGATTCTAAGTATCTAATACTTAAATAATAAATGCCATCAAAATATATACTTGTTATACAAATCCGACGGATTTGAATATATACCAGACGGATCAAAATGGCAAATTGAAATTCGTTGTTATATATATATATATCCACATGTAAATATCTATGTTGATATAGCTACTAATCATCTAAACTCGTTCGTTAACCGGATATGATGCAGCTGCTGTAGTGACATTTGTGAGATTCTTTCCAAGAATGAAGGCAAGGTACGATTACGGGCTGGTTATATTCATTTTAACATTCTGCTTGATATCTGTATCGGGCTATCGCAACGATGAGGTCTTAGACATGGCTTGTACGAGACTGTCCACCATCCTCATCGGTGGTTCCACATCTGTGGTAATATGCATTTTCATTTACCCGGCGTGGGCTGGTGATGATCTTCACAATCAGCTTGCTTCCAACATGGAAAAGCTAGCAACATTCCTTCAAGGTACGTACGTCTTGTAGAATATATCGACTTCAATTTGAATGTGACAACAAAATTTGAGTATGCTTTAAACAACAAAATGTATTTGTAGAATAAAGAATTATAAAATTAAATTGATGGCTGACATCTTCACAATGCATATAATTATATAAGGTCAACTTTCCATTTATTCTTTTCACAAGAGAGATAAATAAATAATTAACCATGCATCCTCTAATGTGTCACATGTGTAGATTAGTTTAGCAAACCTTTGAATTATACGAGAGTGGTTAGCTTGAAGTGAACTTCATGTTAAGTTAATTTTATAATCAATATATTGCTGACACGCAGGCGGAGAGATCACCCTAACTCATGTCTGTGTATTATTGAGTATGAAGTGAACTTACCATGAAATTTACTTCATGCTAACCAGGTCTGAATCATATACTCTTCCAATAATACGCTACACCAACAACTAAATTTAACAAAAAAATTCAAGAAAATGACGTTTTAGTTTCTAAATGACAACTTCAACTCTCCCTGGATCTTATAAAATTAGGAGAAATAATAAAAGAAACATTTTATGCATTCTATTAAATATTCTGCTCAATTCTTTTGTTGGTACGTATATTCCTTTCTTTGGTAAATATGGTTCGAGTCTCTTTCAACTCACAATATGACCCTACCCCATCCCTGTATATTGTAGCATAATACACTTCATACTTTTTCAAAAGTTTATATAAAAACTGAATTTTTAGTTATATGGTCTGGCTATACGAATAGACTGAACGACACATTTGCCTCTTTAGCTTTCATGTCAATTTTGTGTAGTCTTAACTTATACAAGTGACACATATTATCTTTATAGACACAATTTTTAATTACTCTCCGTTACATATTTTTTATTATTGTTGATTTTTTAAAATCAACTTAAAAGATTTTTAAACTCAAAATTAACATAAATTCTTTTAATTTTACTCAATGCATAACGTAAACTATCTAAAAAGTATTATTCATTGTAAGTTTTATTGTTTCATAATTTTTAACGAGTCATCTCATCTCAACTTTAAGATTGAAAATGTCTCAAATTGATTTTCAAAATATAATAATGATCATATAATGTGAAACGAAGGTAGTATATGATACAATTTTTTCATATTGTGCACGTTGTTTTGTTTGTCTGATAAGTCGAATGGAAATTATAAATTGATACACTATACAAATGCAAAGAAGAAATATCTCACTTTAATCGTTGAAGTCATAAAGTTAAACTATGACATTGAATATGGAAAGCAAATTGAAGGAAAGAAGTGTCACTGATACTAAGAAATATGAAAATGATATATATTTCGCGGCTTTAGATGTTGATTTTTTTTTTTTTGTAGAGTTACCAAGTGAATAACTATAGTTAGTAATATTTTAATGATATATTTGATATAATGGATCAAACTTATAATTCTACCAAATCTCATGTATTATGTATTAATATACGTCGTAATTGTAATTCGACATAAAACTTACATAATACGTTGCATTCGCTCATATATATTCATTTTCTTCCAAATGTATAATACTTGGTAAAATGCATTCTATTTACAGAATATGGAGCTGAGTACTTTAAAACACCAGAGGGTGAACAAGGACAACTTAAGGATAACAAGGCATTGCTGCAAGGGTATGAAAGTGTTCTTCATTCAAAAGGCACTGAAGAATCCTTGGTGAGTGAAAACTGCCATAACCCATAAGCATGCAGACAATCTTTTTTGAAATCCCAGTTAATATGAGGTTAATTTTTTTATTCCACAGGCAAACTTCGCAAAATGGGAGCCTCGCCATGGTTGGTTCAGATATCGACATCCTTGGGAACAATACCTAAAAGTTGGAGCGCGCATTCGACAATGTGCATACACAATTGAAGCCCTTAATGGTTACATTAGCTCAGCAATCCAGGTACTATCTAGTCTATATCAAAGGCTTACATTACAAGACAAGTCATAGATGATTAATAACGGATTCTAATTTCAGACGGTTTAAAATTGATAGTTTATTTGGAATTTGTATTAGAAGATATATATTTTAAATTATCTTTGTTAAGTGTAACTTGTTTCTGTAGGACAGTTCAAATAAACCGCCCTATTTTAACTGTCTGGAATCCAAATCCATTGATAATTAACAGTCGCAACAAAAATAACAAAATGCCTAGCTACAACATTTACTTGGTAAAAAATTTTTTGCTAATTTTTCAGACACCACACGAAATCAGAGCAAAAATTCAAGAATCATGCACAAAGATGAGCGCAGAATCTAGCTATGCGTTGAAGGAATTAGCATTGTCTATGAAAACAATGACTCGATCATCTACTGCAGATTCCCATATCCTAAAAGCAAAATTGGCGGCCGAAAAACTCAAGTCCTTACTGAAAACAAGCCTTTGGGAAGAAACTGACGTCCTACAAATAATCCCATCTGCTAGTGTAGCTTCATTACTTATTGATGTTGTTACATGCACCGCGAACATTGCTGAATCTGTGCATGAACTTTCTTGCCTCGTACGTTTTAAGGATCCTGATGATGTTTTTGTTACACCGGAAGTAATTCACCAGGGACGAGTACATCAATCTCATAATCATACTGTTACTATTGGCGAGTAATATAATTTGATTGCCAGAAAATGGAGATAATCTATTAATTTTGCCAAGGTTTACAGTAAATAAATGCGAGCGCAGACTAGTCCGTTGAGATACAAAGTAGTACAATTCATATAGGGTGAATCGAGTCATATATATCACCAAATTTATTTAATTTGCTTGATTTTCCCTTGGATGTATGACAATCTATATTTGCTAAATTTTTGACGTACGATTTTTCTTTTTTCAGTAGGAAAGGATTTTTTTAATTATTATATAAAAATAAATTGCTCACTGTTGATGCCCATCGCTGAAATAGTCTGTGTTTGGGTTTGGTTTTATGCCTGCATATTGAAATTAACAAAGACAAGGTAGCTTGGTGGGAATGTGCCATCGGGGGCAATATTCCAATGCTTAAGTTGGTACATATTTTTTAATTAGAATTTATATTATTACGATAAATGTTAGAGATACATTTTAATCTTAAGAATTTTAACGAAAACATGAGAAACGGGTCAGAAGGGGAATATAAAAAAAACTTTTCTTCATTAGCTCGGGCTTGTACATATTCTTAGCACAGGCCACAGGATAACAATGGAGACTTTTAGCGTTTAGAGAGTGAAGAATTAACCTTCCTTTCTTTCTTGATAATGTGACAGTTGTATTCTCCCTCCGTTACAAAGTTAGTTATTATATTTTTCTTTTTAAGCCTGTTCTAAAATAAACGATCCATACATATTTTAATTTACTTTTAAATTATAAAATATTGAATCAATTAAAACAAAAATCATTTGCAAGGATATAATATTCTCTATGTTATGGGGAAAATTGAAAATGAAAAAAAAATCATTTTCTTTGCAGTACCATTTACAAGGAAATAGTACTCTTTTTTCTTGATCATCATGATGAGTGAAATAAGATTCGTGGGAAATAGAGGATCAAAGTCAGTTATTGCATGCAGGATATATATACATTTGGTGGAACCTACCTACATGACGCAGGAGGATTTCAGGTTGAAAATGTACGATAATGATGCTAAATGACCAAAAGTTAAGGGATCAACGTAACGGTGTCGGTTGACTTCGGGATTAGGCGTTCGGTTCATGTCTTTAGGGTCGGAGTTCGACTTCGGATGACGTCATGATTTCGAGTGTGGCGAACTTCTTCGAGAATAGCGTAATAACTTCGGAAGTCGATGGACTGACTTTATTATTATTATTTAGTTCTTTATAGTAATAGTGTTTTATTAGGTAATAAATTTTTTATAATAAGTTGTTATGTGTTAAGATTTTATTCCCGTATTTTTAGGAAGTTTGTTAAGATATCTTTCCGTATTTCTAGGAAAAATTTGTTTCCGTATCTCTAGGAAAATTCTAGAGTGACTTGGAGATAGAGTTTTATTAAGCTATATAAACCCGGCTTGTAGGTGAATATATATATATATATATATATATATATATATATATATATATATATATATAACTTTGATTTTGATAAATATAAATTTATACATTAGAGAGAGTTTGTGAGACCCCAGATTTTATGAATAAATATTTAATTTTTCTCGAAATAATTTTTTTTATATTATGGTGTGGTTTTGATATAATAGTTATGGGTAGTATTTATAAATTTTGCAAAGTATGCAAGTTGTCATATTATATTCAATTGGTCGGGGAATATTCTTTTTGTCGGGGAATATCCGTACGACGGTACAATCATTGGTAGACCCCACAACGAAATTATTGTCGGATTGAGAAAACGACAAAAATACTTTATGAAAATAACGGCGGAAGTTTTACCGTTGATACTGTTGAACTACTCGGTAGTAAAAGTACAGTAATACGCGTTGTTGCATAGTAGCACACGGTATTGATTATTGATATTTATGTGAGAAGTCGCTCAGTTTGATTCAATTATTGTTGATTAATAATATGAGTTATTATAACGATAATGACGTTTTGTTTTATTCGTATTATTAACGTAATAAAACAGAAACATCTTTTTATATAAAATAGAATACTTTATTAAAGTTATTCTATAAATAGAATATATTATATTTTATTATGCATAGTGTTGCATAGTGTTTTGCATAGTGTTACATAGTGTTTGCATAGTAAAAATCTTTTTATATAAATAGAATATATTATATTTTATTTAAAAGATTTTTCTTTAAATATGAACCGTCAGATTAAAGTAAATCAATCTGGACCGTTCATGGATTAGTTACTATGCATTCCATTTTCCTATAAATAGAAGCTCATTCCTTCATTATTTTCTTACGAATTCACTGAACTCTAGAGAGAGAAACTATAGAGAGAAACTATAGAGAGAGAGAAGAAGAGTATTCTGCTACTTAACTACTTCCTTATTTCAGCTCTTCTTTAAAACGGTAAGGGGTGTTATTCTTTCTTATTCATGAAGAGAACTGTTATTATTCCATTTCTTATTACTCTGTTGGAATAACCTGTATACGCGGTCTACCCTATACTTGGTGACATTCTTCTATTATTCTGTTGGAACATCCTGTCTGTGTGTTTTACACCGGACCTGGTTCCGTTTTTATTATTATTCTGTTGGAACATCCTGTCTGTGTGTTTTACACCGGACCTGGTTCCGTCTTGTTATTATTCTGTTGAAACATCCTGTCTGTGTGTTTTACACCGGACCTGGTTCCATTATTTATTATTCTGTCGGAATATCCTGTCTGTGCGTTTACGCCGGACCTGGTTCCATTATTTATTATTCTGTCGGAATATCCTGTCTGTGCGTTTACGCCGGACCTGGTTCCATTATTTATTATTCTGTTAGAATAACCTGTCTGTGCGGTCTATCGCATGCATGGTGATTTCTTTTGTTATTCCATTCTTTATTGTACTCAGTTGGTTAAGTTTTGACTTCTATACTTCATGAAATTAGTGGAATATCCTTGATAATTGCGGTTCATCCAGTATCTTTTCATGAAAATATTCTTCTAAGTATTCTTAAATTTTACTCCACAAAGCAGTATCATGTTGACAATTTGGACGTTGTTAATTCTTGGATAAATTAATTCTTGAACTTGTTTTATTGAATTCTTACATCATTGTCATCATCCTCATGTTTATAAAATATTGAAAGTCATCTGTGGCCTGTAGTGCATAGATGGACTTGGTATGATTATGACCAGGGATTATTCGGTATAATCATGACCGTAATGTTACAAATGATGTGGTAAAAGTCCTCATTGGCCCGTAGTGCATTGATGGACAGTTGTTGGCATGATCATGACCATTAATAAATACACGAATATCCTTGGCCGTAGTGCAAGGGTGATTCGATGATGTGGATTATTTTATTAAGCTGAGTCCCAGCGATCACAGTGTTGAAAAACCTTTTAAATCATAAAAGATAGTAGAGTTTATTTTCTACTTGACTCTTTTAATGGATTTCTTGTTCCGCTACAGTTAAACTTGATGTCTATTATATTTTATCAGTTTAACATTGTTGAAGGCTAATGATAATTTATTCTGCATTATCTTAGTCATAATATTTCTTACTGGGCTAGTTGAGCTCACCCTTTCTTTCGTTGTTCTCTTCAGGAAATGAGAACGTAGTTGGGGCAAGTCGGGGAACGGAGTGATGGTTCGAATGATAGTATTAGTTAGTAGTCCTCACTATTCTATGTAATAGTGTGTTAATAAATGTAATGAGGACTCCTTTTGAGTATGAATACTCTCTAGAAGATAATATTTGTATTCAAACTCACAGTTTATGTTTTGTCGTATTGTACACGACAGTTGTATTAGTAAGTTGTATTTGTATTCTGTACTTTGTATCTGACGACCCAAGATGGGTGATGTATACCTAATTTTGGGGGCGTCACAGAGTTTCTCTGTGTTATTACGGTGAACCACTTGTTCTTTTACTTGTGAATTCATTTGTTACCTAGCCCACAGGATAACCATTATCCCGTCCGGCGTCAGTTGGTATCAAAGCTCAAGCATCTTTCGGGGAATAGAATCATCAATTTTAATGGCTAGTGGTCGTGGTCGTGGTCGTGGTCGTGGCCCTGGTCAGTGGCGGAACCAAAACATTTTTAGAGGGGGGTCAAAATACATCAATAAAAAAATTTATTTATTGACGCTTGCAATGCTTCTTTCAAATTTATTTTGCCCAATTATAGTATTTCACAATATCTTATTCCAACCATTGTAAACCTATGAGTTGTGAGTCTAATAACTTTAAATATATATATATATATATATATATATATATATATATAAATTTTTTTCTGAACTATGAGATTATTAATCAGACTTTGAATTTTTTAGTTAACTGATTAGCTTCTTTTATAGATAAATTACAAATTATAATATTATATATTCAAAACTTTATATTGTGGTTCTGGTCATCTTTTTTGGAGATAACTGAGAGTAGTCACTCAAAGCAAGAAAATGAATTAAGTTATTTTTATTTACAAAAAAAATTGATACCAATGTATGATTAAGTCACTAAGACAAATAAGTGTAATATTAATTAATTAATTATCAAATTTATTTAACATTATTTCATCTTAACAATATTATTATAGGTGAAAAGACATGAAAAAATAAATAAATTAATTCCATCTCATAACAAAGATCAAATTTAACTAATATTAGCATGCTTCAAATTCTAGGGTTGGGGGGTTATATGACCCCCCTCGACACCCTTAGTTCCGCCCGTGGTCGTGGTCGTGGTTGTGGTCGTGGTCGTGGTCGTAGAGGGCAGATTTCGGCTGAAGGAGTCCTGAACCAGGATCGTAACATTCAGGATGTGATGATTGAGGATTTACAGATACAGGTTGCAGAGTTAACATTACGTTTTAAGGCACTGAATCGGGGTCGACGTGGACAGGTTCTGAATGAGGAAGTCCAGCACCTTGATCACTATCGTGGATAGTTTTCGGTTGAGGAAATTTCACACCTTGATCATGACTAGGAAGGGTATTATTCTCGTGGACAGTATGTGACAACCCCAAAATAGGTCCATTCCATCCAACCCATTTTGAGTCGCCAAATACATGGTACAGAAAACAACTACAACTTTATTACAACAATTGTCGTGCAAAATACAACAACACATATGCTGTGAGTTTGGATACAAATATATACCAAATGTGACTCATGTTCCAACCGTGGACATCACCTCACAATAACACCTTACATAAAGGTATAGTCAAAAACTGTTTTAGAAACTAGAATCTTTGGGAAGTGCTCAAGGAAACCTTCGTACATGGGAGGCCACGCATCTAGGTTATGATAGATATCATATGGCCACAGAATTATCCTTGGTTGACCCAATAGACCCCAAAGAAAAACGAGAAGATTACTATCATATTCTTCCCAATGGTGAGTCTTCTCTTGACTTATCATTATCTCCACTGTCTCTAATTGAGAATTATACTTCAAACAAACACCAAGATTATATAGGTAGTGCCCATAGATATACTCAGCAAGTGGATGAGCACAACCCTGTCTTATGATGACACGAGGTTGTATGTCATTAGACATCTTGTATGATAGTGACAAAACACCATTCCAACGTTGGGTTCGCCTCACCCTATTTTCTTCACCAAATATAACTACTAAATGATGACCACCGTTCTATTCCCTTGTTACCCCCGCTCGACCCAGCTACACTCTTATTACCTGAAAGGAATTGTGAAGCAAAAGGGTGAGCACAACTAGCTCAGTAAAGAATATCATGACTAAAGATAATTCAATTATCAATAGCCTTCATCAACAATAAACCAGAGATTTAAAACATATGGTAAATGATAAAAATTTCAACCATAGTTGCAGCGGAACGAGCAATCCATTAGAAGAGTCAACTAGACTATAAAGTTTATTATCTTCTCCATGTTAAAAATCCATCAACAATATTTTATCCCTGTAACATCAATCAACAGTTCCTTTCCACAATCATATGAATAACTCATAATCATAATTGTGATTCTAAATTTTTCTTCGCACCCAGGACGAAGAATATTTTCATCACCTGTCTTTACCTGAAACATCAAAGATCATGGTTATACCAAATCACAGTTCCTGTTTATAATCATACTAACAAATCCATCTTTGCACTACGGGCCAAAGATATTCATCAACAAACCATCTTTGCACTACGTGCCAAAGATATTCAACAACAGTTCATCTTTGCACTACAGACCAAAGATATTCATCAACAAACCATCTTTGCACTACGGGCCAAAGATATTCAACAACAGTTCATCTTTGCACTACAGGCCAAAGATATTCATATCTCAAAGAAATATATAATCATTTCAGAATTTATATAAACAATAATTATAACCATGTTGATCAATTCACCTTTGCACTTAAGCTTAAGATATTCAATTATAAATTCAATGGTCATGATCATACCAGTCACAATTCAACTTTGCACTACAGGCCAAAGAGAACCCTAGTCATGATCATACCAATAATCTACCCATCTTTACACTCCAGTGAAAGAGAATTTCAACATCAGGGTTATAAAAATGTTATATATGATGATAAAAATAATATGATCAACATATAGTTTTAATCTCAAGAGTAATATTCGTAACTCATGAATAGTAAATCGTGAATAGTAACTCATGAATAGTAACCCCGACACAAAAGATAGAAATTCCACAATAAAATCCATACCAATATTTCGGTATAATGATATTGAAAGAATAACATTTCATAAATTTATAAACAATTTATTTTAATTGTTTACACTTTACTAATTAATGCATTTAATCATCATAAAATGCCAACTCTTACAATTTCATCATCAATAATCAAAACCCTCATAAAAAAAATCTGCATATACCTCATATAGGATTCTCAAGTCATAAAATCCTATTTTCTAATTTTCTTACTTCACAAAACATATTTAATTCATTTACTCATAGCTAGACTATTTTCATGAAAAATACCAAATCAGTTTCAAAAATATTTCTTTTCTGGGATTTAGCATAATATAGTCCCATAGTGAACATATATTTTTCTCAGAATTTTTAAAAGTCATTTACTATTTTTCATATGGCCAAAACAACCGAATATTTAGACATTTATCAAAAATTGTACTTTTGTCTAAAAATTCTGAAATTTACAGAGTATACTTCTATCATATACATGTACTCCCAATAAAAATTTCATCAATTTTGGAGTTAACCACAAGGAATTATAAGCTGTTACTTCTAAATTAGTCTTTTCTCATAAAATTCATAACTCTCAATCTATACATCCAAAAATCACCATTTTTGGACACAATCAAGAAAACTCATCAAAATATCATTTTAAATTTTTTCCAGAATTTTTGAAGTTCAGAAAAATTACGAAACTGAAAATCATAACAACCCTTAAAATCCCTTACTATCCCTTACTATCCCTTACCTCAAAAGAGCAGTACTTCTGATCGGTATAAGGCTGAAGGAAACTTGCACTGATGAATAGAAACTCACCAAGTATCTAAAAACTCACAAAATATGCTTCATAATATAGAGAGAGAAAGAGAGAAAACTTATGTTTCTGGTGTGATTTTCAATTCTAACTTAGCCCTCTATTTATAGGAAAATTTTGGTAGGTTTGACCTGCAACCTGATGGCTTTACCAGCTACTATTCCCACCCACCACATTTGAAATATAATTCAGCACATTTCTTCACCAACCACAAGTGGAGCCCACCAATTCTAGAATTTTCCACCAAAATGATTAACTCCGAAAATTCCACAATTTCTGAACCAGTCATCTTGTAAAATTCATAATAAATCATACGTTCATTTTTAACGGTTCAAAATTTGTAGGCATATACTCAACTTATATATGTATAACATATCCAAAAATTACCACGATCCAACGGTCGGATTAAAAATTATTACCCCCGCAATATATCTCAAAAATCCTGATTTTTAATACCACCATTCCTACAAAAATACTGATAAAAACCTCAACGTTAACTCCTTCATTTTTAACCACAAAAATATATCCCTGGTTTATATCCACATAAAATAAATATTTCCTTATCATATGAATCAATAATTAATTATTCACAAATAATATTACAGAATCACATTTATGACAACCAGACCGTTCCCAGGAAAGAGGGGGCTTTCCAATAAGAATTTCTCCTTACTGGCGCGCAATTAGATGACCAAACCTCTCCTTAGACAGAACTTTCTAGACATTGCCAATAATGCTATCTAATAATACTATTCAAATAATATGAATTATTGATCTGATAATGGAAAATACTGTGCAGCAACAATTATTGAACAACAATAATACAAAATTTCAACGTAGCAATTATTGAATCAATAAAATAAAATATTGAACAGTAACTACTGTAACAATTATTGAGTAGTGCCTTCTTACGTAAGAATCAATAATTTCAAAAATACTATGCAATACCGTGTGCTACTGTGCAATAACGCGTATTACTGTATTTTAACCACCGGGTATTCCAACAGTGTTAACGGTAACAACTACGCCGTTATTTGTAAAAACTCAAATTTGTCGTTTTCTTCACCCGACAGTTATTCGTTATGGGGCCCACAAATAGCTGCGCCGTCGTACGAATATTCCCCGACAGAAAGAATATTCCACGACCAAACGAATATTCCCCGACAACAATGAATATTTTATAACCACTTGCTTATTTTGAAAAAAATATTCACATTTCACCCATAACTTTAAACTTTTATCAATTTAACCATTTACTGAATAGTAATTATAAGAAAAATTGAATACTTTTATTTCATAAAATTCGGGGTCTTACACAGTATCTGACCGAGGAAGTCCCGGAATATTTCTCGTACCTTGATCGTGATGAGGAATTTTATAATTTTAATTCCAATTTTGATGAAGAAAATTTGGTTGAGGAAGAAGTAGCCGAAGAAGTAGATGAGTATGAGAATCTGTATATGATGAATGTGCAGATGAAAAAGAAATTTATGACGAATATGAAGATGAAGGAGAACCTTATGGAGAACCTGGGTATGACGAATATGATGGTGGCGACGAAGAGGAGAATGGATCGTATGAAGATAGCCAGGAGACCCTGGTTGTTCGAAAGAGTCTACCAACTCATAAATGTTATTCCAAAGATGATTGGTTGAGAACCAATATCTTTCAAACAACTAGCTTGCACCATAGAAAATAAAGTATGCAAGTTAATCATTGACGGTGGCAGTTGTGAGAACGTAATGTCCGAAGAGGCTGTCAAGAAATTGAAATTGAAAACGGATCGGCATCCTAAACCATATAAGTTGTCGTGGTTGAAAAAATGTAATGAAATAACACTGGATAAAAAGTGCTTAATGTATTTTTCCATCGGCAATAAATATTTTTATAATTCTTTGTGTGATATGGTGAAAATGGATGCTTGTCATATCTTATTAGGACGACCTTGGCAATATGACTGAAGCGTTATTCATAATGGTCGGAAGAATACATGTGATAACCCAAATTTTTGGAAAATATTAAAATAAGAATTAAATAAAGAAAATTCTTATTAGAAGACATGTTGAATGATATTGTATCACATAAGGGAATATGTACTAAGCAATATGTGATGTTGTGTATAATAAATATATTAGTATTATATATTTATTATATGTAAGTAAATTGTAGAAACAATTTACGAAAGAAATGAGATAATTTAATTTAATTTTATACAATTAGTTGTATAAGTTAAGTGAGAAAATTATAATAATTAATAGATTAAATATTAATTATTATAATTAATTGATCCGTTACATAAAAAGTTTTAAATTAATTATAGATTAATTCCATAATTAGTGGGATGATTTTTATACATATTATAAATGTATAATTATCCAATTTCGATTAATAATTAGAATACATATTAGAAGGTATGAATTTTATAATGAAGGTAATGTAATAAGCATATTATGAAATTATGAAATATATGTATATATATGTATAAGGTATATATGTTATAGCTCTGTACATAATGAAAGTAGGGGAATATAAGTTATGTATTACGAATTGTGGACAAGGAAATCGCGCCTTGCTAGTTAGGGTTTCGTTTTGGCTGAGGAGAAGAGAAATCCACGAAGAGCACAGAATTGGTTAATTGAATGAAGAGGGGAGAAGAACAGGTGAGCGATTACTCCAACGACGCGTGGCAAAACTCCTAAAATCCGGGAACCGTGTTAGGGTAACAGGGATTCTAAGAGCCTTCTTGAGTGCTTCGAGTTGAGAGAATGTCTAAAGCTTTTAGTATTTTTAGGTCGAATATCCAAGCCTTAAGTCACCAAAAGAGTTCCCCCACCCCCCTTCCTAGAATGGAAGGGGTATTTATAGGTTTCCTGGATTTAAGTAGTCACATGTTAGGCACATATTTTTCAGAAATATTCCAGAAATACCCTTTAGTCATTAGAATAATGCTCATATTGTCCTGTCCTTCTAACCATTAATCCAATCCCTCAATTAATTCCCAAAACGAGCCGCCTCCGCAAGTCTTCTGCCTCGGGACACGTGGAGGCTTCTCTCGGGTCTAGCACATTTATTTTTGACTTTTTCGTCTTCATTCGATTAGGTTAGGTGAACCCTAATTTGCTCATTTAATGAGGTCGTAGTGCATTTAATTCAATTAGTTCATGTGAACCCTAATTTTGCACTTGGGCCCACACAAATAATGTATGTTGAGTGTTAAGGTATGACGCATGAGGTGTAAGCTTGTAAGGGACACGTGGCAGTGTCTAAGGCAGTGAGTGAGCTGTTAATCTGACTCGGTCTTATTTTTCTTCTCCCGTTCAATTCACTTCAGTATTCTTAAGCTAAATTCTCAGCCTAATTTTATATACTCTCATGCTATCAAAAGTTCCTGGGTTATATATATATATATATATATATATATATATATATATATATATATATATATAAACCTTAGAAATATGGCTATAGTTGGTAATACAAACTAAAGTATAGGTTCGTAATTTTCACTCGAACTCTATATTAAAGACCATACCAATTGAAGGCAAGTAAGAGAAGAAGGCGAAAGCTGGGAAATTAACGAAGTACAGAGCATGTCAACAAACATAAGCTGAATATTATAACAATAGTCAACAAACAAGCTGGTATGATATGCAACACGATTTCTTACTCTCCAGATGGAAAAGAATAAAGGCCTGTATACAGGAAAGCTGTTTCCTTTAAGTAGGAATTATATTACATCGAAATAATAATTTTTTATATATGCAAATGAGAATTGTGTAAATATTGAGTTATTTGATAAATAAAGAATATTTGTGTTAAGATTTAAATACAATTTGGCAATTAATTTAAAGAGTAATGTCTTATAGAAATGATACTGTATAAGACAGGATATGAGTTAAGATATGAGTTATATATACTCATATCACTCTGATAAAAGGAATCATTAAATAAATATGATTTCGGAATTAAAAAGAATCGTAAAGGTTGCGATTCAAGGAACGAAAGAAAGATAATTATAAATATTTTTAATTATCCGCATTTTCAGCTGTTATTTCATTGAATTATGATGTAAAGCTGAATCAATATAGTATATCTAACACACAAAGTCGGGAATGGAAAGAGTCCCAATTTTGGGGTCGTTACAATACATATTTCCTTAATATTAAAAGGAAAAAGGTTATGTTAGCACCTCGACGGGAAGAAGACGGTTCGACTCGAGCAGTGAGGAATCCGAACCTATTGTCCGTGATTAGATTCCTATCTGAGGTTGATCGTGAAGATGTGATCTATGTTCTACTTCTATATGGGAGTAATTTGACAGAAAAAAGCACTGACGTGTCAATCGATGTTAAGGAATTGCCCGAAGAGCTTGCATTAGGACTATCGCCGATGAGGGACATATATTCAACAACAGATGCAAGGCTGTAAACGAGTCGAATCGATCTGGATTCTAGGCTGCTCAGATTTGATTCGATACAAAAATGTCTTGCTCGTATTCGATTCGAATTCGAAATAGAATTTAAACAATGTACTCGTATTCGACTCGATGCAAAAAATGATACTCAAAAATCGATTCGACTCGACTCGAAATTATATTCGAACTACTTGTTTTGAATCGAACTCGAAAAAAACAAGCTTGTATCATATTATTGATTCCAAATTTACAGTTTACAATATAAAATTTTAAAAAGTTAGGCATATGAATTACAAAATACACATTAGCCAATCCTGACCCCATTTACAGTTTACAATATACAATCTTTCGTTTTGGGTGTACAGGTTTTCAAACTCTTGACCCCAACAATCAGCCAATCCTGAAGCCTCACTTGGACAGAACAAGGACCATTCTCCATTGCTTTGGACCCTTTCCATAAAGAGATCAGGAACCCAAAGAGCATAAAATAAGTCCCGGGCATGATGCTCTTCCTGAAAGAGTGACATTGCCAAAATTATGACAGATCATTAAGCAGTAAGAGAGACTGACTATTTTGAAAGAAACGGGCACTTTTTTCTTTAATTGGGTTAGAATATACAAAATTCATATGATGCCAACACTCAGATAAAAAATATAATAATATTAAACCAATGACAATGACCTCGGTAAACTAACAACTTACCTTCCCATGGTTTTTTCTTAAATCCAAAAATTCATTGATGTCAGCATGCCATAGCTCTAGATACACAGCAAAAGCACCTACATTCCCCATTAAAAAAAACTATAAAACAGGATACAACAATCAAACAAATATATCAGAAACAGAATAAGACATAATTTATACCTTTCCTCTTGCTACCCCCTTGATCAACATAACGGGCAGTATCATTGAAGACACGGAGCATTGAAACAATGCCATTGGATGTTCCATTTGTTCCACGAATATAACTGCCAGTAGCACGGATGTTATGAACAGAGACACCAATTCCTCTAGTTGATTTGCTGATAACAACACACTCCTTCAAAGTATCATATATGCCATCAATACTATTATCTTTCATTCAAATCAGGAAGCAGCTACTCAACATAGGAAACATAGGAATAAATATGTTTACACCTTTTTATAGCTCAGTCTATTTCCTTTTTATAGTTTTAGAAAACATAGGAATAAATATTTTTACACCTTCCACTTAAGAAAATAGTATGGACATTAACCAAAAAAGAGAAGAGGTAAATCTTAAAAATTCAAATTCCTATTTTTAAGGGTGACATACCGCTTACAAAATTTCCAGAACACGTAATTCTTTTATCTTCCAAGGAAGGAAGATCTTTAGCAAGTGCCTGCATTTAAACAACACATGTTAAGACACATGTAACAGTACATGTATTTTGAAAGATTATAAAGTGTAAAGGTCTGCATTTAGCCTAATCTAACTTGGGACCTAAGAGACGGAGAATGATTTCTACAAAACTACACTTCACTACAACAAAAAGGCTTATCAGCGACCGCACATCTGCGACTGCATATAGTCGCAGATGGGTATCAACGACCGGATGCAGTCGCTAATAGTAGTCGCAGAAAATCTTGTCGCTAAAATGACATCAGCGACCAACAATAGCGACCGGATTATTAGCGACCGCAATCAGCGGCCTCAGCTGTCGCTATTCTGACTCATGCTGAGTCATGCGTCAGACGTGATGTGGCGCACGTGTCAGCGACTGGTAATAGCGACCGCATGCGGTCGCTGAAGTAGAAGCACCTTACTCGGTCGCTAATACTGTATCAGCGACCGCACGCGGTCGCTGACTTTGTTTTTTTTTTTTTAAATATTTTTCCTGTTTTATTAATTTCTCAAAAATAACCTGCTTTGTACCTGCTTTTTATCCCAACACACAGCAGTATATATAAGCATCCATCCATCCATGATAACTACTATATGATAAACATCCATCCATACATACAGTCCAAAGAATGAATCTAAATCAACACAACACAATCGTAAACATCCATATAATAGAATCGTAAACCAATACAGTCCAAAGATAAGTAGTTTAAAAGATTACAAGGCTTTAAAAATCTAAAAAACAAGTCTAACAAGGCTTTACAAATCTAACATGCATGACTGGTCTAGCTCTTCATGGATCATTCAAATTAGTACCCTGTAATTAACAAAAGAATAAAACATATATGTTACATGTGTTGATACTGCTATGACTTGGGGAAAGCTAAATAATAGACAATGTACGTAATGAAACATTAAAAGTACCTGGTCACCACCCTGATGTTGTGATGCTGCTGCTTCCGCCACTGCCTTTGCCAAGTCATCAGGATTCAGAGAATGCAGATGCCCGCCCAGTATAAGAAGAAGATCACGATTTTGACAGATCGCTCTCACACAGTCAGCAGGAGTATGATAGGCTGGATGACCTGATGACTGTGTAGACTGTGTAGACTGGGTAGCAGAGCTGCCTGTGCCACTGATGGTCGGGCGTCGTCTTTGTCCTTGGCCTTTAACATAATTTTTCTTCACGACGAACGCCCTCTCCCACAATTCTTGATCAATCGCCGGACGCGGGGTGCCTTCAGGATAGCGCTCGTTCATTAAGCCCTTATAAGTGTCCTGTCAGAAGGTCAACAAATAAATAGTTAAAAATAAATACGAAATGCTAAAAAATATGACTATAATATGTTTAAAGTTAACTTATTACCGCTATCTGAACAGCATCAGGCAGACCATCACGGGTGGCCACATACACATCCAACCAATTGATAGGTTGACCTTGAGACTCAGACTCCTACAGTTCATGTTCTCATATTAATATGTAAACATATGATATTTTAGCTACAAAACATGACTGTAAACATAAAGACAAATAACTAAGCCAATAAGCTTGTTATACATACGTACCCTAGCAGCAATATGTTGCAGCTGAGATATACTGCCGCCCTTGTACGTGCCTTTTGCCTTTTCGCCTTCAGATACACCTGAGGATCTGTTCGAGGCGGCAGTCTTACGTCTCTTGACCCAGCTCTCAGCTCTCCACTGCTCACACATCTGCACCCATATGGGATGTGCGCACCACCAGGGGCAATGCTCATGCATATACTGCTCATGCATATACTAATCACTGGCGTAGGCTAGTTCTGTAAGCATAATTGTGAAATGCACTTCACAATTTTACTATCTTGAAAATCACTACAATATACAATAATTTACATTAAAATATATTTATAACAATGGAAATATTAAACCCTTATATATACACGATGTTTAACTTACGTGCTTTCTGGAGGAGGACGGATCTATATAAGAATGCGATCATCCGGATTAGCCGGGGCCTTCGGCACATGATTAGGGCCCCGACCCAACCCGCGCTTTCGTGCAACAGGTTCAGAAGACATCTATAAATAAAAAAAATTAGGATGTTAGTATGAAATTATGAATGACAATTAATTGTATGAAATAGTTAACTACGATTACCATAAGTGAAAGGTACATAAACATGACTGCAAAATAGTTAACTACAACAACTACAAATGATATAGTTAAGGATATAGAGAACATTCCTATATAGAGAACATAAATGAAAAGTACATAATTATGAACTAAACATGAACATGAACATAAACATACATTTTGTACAATTAAAACTAAACATACATTTTAATGAAAATCGTTGTCTGATGCGTCAGAATCATTTTGTACAAGTATCGGAGATTCATAACCATCTTCAGATTCTGTGTCAGTGTCAGTCAATAACTCTTTCTCAATATCACTGTCATCCTGCACAATAACTGTCTCGGGATCCAATTCATCAGGTTCATCTCCACCCTCTAACTGGATTACATCATTGTTGTCCTCTATATTTATTATAGGAGGTCTCTGAAGCATTTCCTCTTGGTAGAAATCCCCGTCTATTACTTGGACACGACTACGCGCGGGAGTATGAATTACAACTTACCAATCTGTAGGTGGTCTATCCCTTTTCCTAACTGGACTAGGAGTGTAGTACACTTGTATTGTTTGAGTTGGTAATACAAACGGTTCGTTGGAGTACGCAGCCCTATGGAGGTCAATATCGACGATTCCATGTCTGTCAACACGTATCCCTTTTTCTGAATCAAACCAATGGCACTTGAACAAGTGAATATGACCACATTACGTGCCCTTGTACGACAACTCTACGATTTCCTCCAACTCCCCATAAAAGGCACGACCAAGCTTATTGTAACAATCTCCTTGGACACACACTCCAGAGTTCGTTGTTCTTTTACCGTGCTCATATGCCTTTGTGTGAAATTCACAACCATTTATTTTGTAACCATTGCGGGTGACTTGGTCCCTGTCTGGTCCCATAGCTAGGACTTGTACATTAGCCGGAATCGTTGATCCCTTAGTCAAAGCCTACAAAAACTCCATCTTATTAAATGAAGTCATAGTTAACATGGAGTATATATATATGTATATATATATATATATATATATATACATATATAATACATATATATATATATATATACGTGCTTAAAAATTAAACTTACTTTGTCCTTTAGCCAAAGTGCAAAGTTTTTATCCCGATTGATTTGAATATCTTTATCAGTTATGCCGGGATGCTTCACTTTTAACTCGTCATCGTACAATCTATACCATGTTATAAACATTAACATATTGGAATAAATTGTCAACTTAAAAGATAAATTATCAAGTTTACATGTGTACCTCACAAATTCGTCAATCTCCTCGCAATTGAGAAGAATGTAAGTATGTGCAGCATGTAATTCTTGCTCAGAGAGGAATATGCGCTTCCCTTTTCCATAAGCGCGGCCCGATAGACCAAATACAGATAGTCGACCATTTAGTTCAACATTTCCCCCATCATCATGTCTCGATACTCGATTGGCCTTTGTCAAGACTTCGTCCGGAAAATAGTCTGAGACAAACGTAGATATCTCATCGAAACTGTATGCTTCGCATATCGACCCCTCGACATAAGCTCTATTCTTAACCTTTCTCTTAAGGTTTCCCATCACCCTTTCGAAAGGGTACATCCATCTATATTGAACTGGACCCCCAACACGAGCTTCATAGGGAAGATGGATTTGCAAATGCTCCATGGAGTCAAAAAAACCAGGTGGGAATATTTTTTCCAGTTTACACGTGATCTCTATGATGTTCTTCTCAAGTACAGACATGTCCTTCTCATTTAATGATTTTGAACATAAGTCTTTGAAGAAACGACTAAGATCCGTCAAAGCATCCCATATTGGTTTATCAAGCAGATCCCGAAATGCTATAGGCATGAGCCTCTCCATGAACACATGACAGTCATGACTCTTCATCCCTTGCAATTTCCCACCCGTAACACACCTTGCAATGTTTGATGCATATCCATCTGGTAGTTTCAGAGACTTAACCCATGTGCATACATCTTCAACTTGCTTTTTGGACAATGTGTACCTTGCATGCGGTTTGACAATCTTACCATTAGGAGATTCGTAAAGTTCTAATCCGGGACACTTACAAATATCTTTCATGTCCAAACGTGCCTTATCGTTATCTTTTGTCTTCCCCGTAACATTCATCACAGTGTTAAACACATTGTCAAACACATTCTTCTCAATATGCATCACATCTAGATTATGACGAATCAAATTTGTAGACCAATAAGGCAGTTCCCAAAAGATGCTTCTCCGAACCCAGTTATGAGATTCGCCAAACCCATTGATTATATTTGTGGCATCAACCTTACCAAATGGGATAACCGGCAATCTCATCACACGATCTCGCATCTCCGTTCCCGAAAATCGCGGTGCAGGCATATCATTGTCTACTTTCCCTTTCCTGAAGTGTTCTCTATTTCTTCGAAATGGGTGATCTACCGGTAAGAACCGACGATGACAGTCAAACCAACAAGGCTTTCGACCTTTTGATAGATTAAACGACTTTGTATGCTCCATACAATACGGACAAGCCAACTTCCCGTGTGTACTCCATCCAGCTAACATACCATAAGCTGGGAAGTCACTTATAGTCCACATAACCGCTGCCCTAAGGTTGAAATTTGTTTTCGTTGCAACATCCCAAGTCTGTACTCCATCCTCCCACAATACCTTCAACTCGTCTATAAGAGGTCTCAAGTAAACATCTAAGTTCTTTCCAGGACTCTTAAGACCAGGAACCACGAGTGAAAGAAACAAGTATGGATGTTTCATACACATCCAAGGTGGCAAGTTGTACGGAGTAACAATCACAGGCCAACATGAGTACGGAACAGCTGAGTGGCCAAACGGATTGAAACTATCGGTGGACAATCCAAGCCTCACATTTCTAGGTTCCAATACAAATCCAGGATGTGCTAAGTTGAAATCTTTCCAAGCCTTCCCATCTGCGGGATGATTTAGTTCTCCATCTTTAGCTGGAGATTTCGCATGCCAACTCATATGTTCAGCTGTTCTTGAAGACATGTACAATCTTTTTAGCCGATGTGTTATTGGAAAATACCTTAGAATCTTAAACGGTATACTTGATTTTTTTGTAGTCACGCCCTCTTTATTAGGCCTAAACCGATCATGACTGCAAAACGTGCACCTTGTCATCTGTTCATTTTCCTTATAAAACAACATGCAATCGTTGGGACATGCATCGATCTTTTGGTATCCAAGACCCAACTTCTTCACCATTTTCTTACAAAAGTAATAGTTACCAGGTAATTTCTCACCGTCAGGCAACATACTCTTAATGGCCTTCAAGAGCGACTCAAAACACTCATGGCTCATGTTGTGATTAGCCTTGATGTTAAGTAATGTCGCCACTGCAGACAATGTAGTGTGTTTGGTGCAACCATGCCACAATGGCTCGCTACCCTCGTTTAACAACTTAAAGAATTCTTTGGCATCAGAATTCATAGGTTGTTCTCTGCCTTGCTCCCAATCAAAATCTGGCCCTGCAATATCATGAACCATTTCATTCATACGATGAGTACTACTGCCAGAATTATGTACTTGTGTGATGCCACCATCTCTTCTCTGCCCATGTGCCCACCAGCATTCTTCGTAATTTCTCATGAACCCAGAAACAAGTAAATGATAGTTTATCATGTCTCTATCCATATAATTTATATTCTTACACTTCAAACATGGACATCGTATCTGCGACTTACCATTCATACATTCCGGGTGACTATACGCATACTCCAAAAACACTTGGCAACCAGCTCTAAATTCAGCTGTAGCACCTATCTGGGCACTTGACTTTCGTCGTGCCATCCAACTACGGTCTAAATAGAGGTCCATGATTGCACGGTACCTATGTTGACATGAATTTATTGTATTCCCTTGTTAGAGATTTACAATTCAGCTCAATCCCATTTATGATGCTTATAAATACATATAGATGTATATATACATATATAACATGAGTATGCATCATATATGATTATTCGGGAATTGAACAAGGATACATGCCAAAACAAATTTACACCGCTTGAGATCGACTACCCAAAGGCATGGTATATTGTTATGGATCTTAAATTAGAGTATGGTCTTATGTCATCCTACATATTTTAACTAACACCAACCTAAAGCCAATAGATTCATAGGGGTAGAATACGAATCATTACATCATATATGGTCTGCATATGCTGCGTATATCAAGATTGCAGAAGAAGGCATACTATTAGTCCCTTAATGTGGGACTATTAGTCCTATTAGTCCCTTATATAGGATATATCTTGCTTTAAGTACGGTTCTAACGTATGTTTTAGTTTCAGTTTTCAAGCGCTGCGTGTACATTTGATTAGCTACTAAGCATTTGATTAGCTCGTTGTACTTTATAAATGTTCGCAACTACCCGACCAACAAAAAAATTTCGCCAGAGTCTCCCCTATAATATGGACTAGCCACATGCACGACGGCATGCATATATTGTCATTTCTAGGCACCCAAGACACAAACCAAGAGAAATATATAAATAATCATAACATTATCCCTACTTGGCAAGACTTGAAACTTTGTTTTTGTTAGGAATTGAAATTTAATGCAGATTACAAGTTGAACTAATAATTGATTATTTTTCATAGCAGTCAGTCAAACACTGCTCTTGCTATTACATGTAACATCACACCTTTATAATTGCTTCAGTTTCTTTTTTCATCATTATATCCCATCTAATTTTTGCTTCTGTATTTAGTTGTCAAGTTACTTATTGCTCATTAGTATTGTCAAGTGACTTATTGCTCATTAAGTTTAAATTCTTAGATTATTATTCTTTGAAGTCAGAAGGGGAAGAAATAAAATAGTTTGTCATTCTTTACTGCTGCTCACTCTTTGTAGTCACAGTTTTAGATATATCTTAGAAATTATGAATCCTACTATATCAATACATAAAATTAACCCACTACATCAATTTAGTTGTAATATATACTATTTTTCTTAAATTATTACCACTATTCAATAAAAAGATTCAACAAAAATTAGATTGATTACGCACCCTAGCTACAGTAGTCTGAATTACAAAAGAAAATGAAGGGGTCCTTGCATCACAATGAACAATGCATATAAATATATACATGCATATGTAAAGAAGAAGCAAGACCAACACAGACATGGTCACAGTTGATTGCATCTTTCACAATACACGAGATTTTACTAGTATATCCACGACAATCTATCAAATCCAGCCCCCCTCCTCAATGTCAGTCATCACTGTCCAAGTACTTCTAACATATCATTAAATCAAACACTAGTATTTACAAGCTAACGAACTAGGTTAATACAATTGAACATACCTTTCAAAAGATTTGCAGGTAACGGTGGCGCCGGCGGCGGCTGAGGTAGTGGTGGGTGGCGGCAGCGGTTTTCCCCTCTTCTCCCTCTTCTTTTCTCCCCCTTCTCGGTGGCGCCGGCGGCGGCTGAGGTAGTGGTGCACCTTGGCAGCGGTTTTCCCCTCTTCTCCCTCTTCTTTTCTCCCCCTTCTCCCTCTTCTCCCTCTTTTTTTCTTCTGTTCTGGTCGACAGTGACGAACTGATACTGGTTTATTGAAATACATTTGCGACCGCTATCAGCGACCGCATGCGGTCGCTGATTTTTAATGATGTGGAAGTATTCGCGACCGAATGCGGTCGCTGTTACTTATTGGTCGCAAATAAGCAGCGCGCCAACATTTCCAGCCAATTTTTTGGAGGCAAAAATGAGTCTGCGACCGAATAGCGACCGATATCGGTCGTTAACATAAACTAGCGACTAAATTCAAGTGCGGTCGCTAAAGGTGGTCGCTAAAAATCCTATCTGCGACCAAAAAAAGCGGTCGCTGATAAGATTGGTCGCTGTTAGAGCATTTTCTTGTAGTGCTTTCTGTTATTTAAGCATGAAATAGAACAAACCTGTATCATTTCTTCAAGACTAATAGCACCGTTCTTATCAGCATCAATTGCATGGAACTGATCCCTGAGATCAGCTAGCTCCCCTTCATCAAGAGTACTAGCCAAAGCCTGCAATATAATAAACTCCTCTTTTAATATCATTTTAAGTAATATATTAATTGGAAATCTGCCATATATAAAGAAAAGAGGGAAAAAAGTTCTCACCCGTAGAGCAAACTGCTTTAAGAGACTGTACTGCACAAATTGGCGCATATTAAATAGAACAGAAATGTCCAGAGGAATCTCCAAGGCATTGCTTTCAAGACAATCAGAAGTTAAGCAATTTATAATCTAATAACAAAATTCAAACACAACCAATTCAAACAAAACGCAAATAATAGTACCAATTTTGCAGCTCAACACAACCAGTTCTGCAGTTAAATACAACCAATTTTGCAGTTCAACAAAACCCAAATAACAGTACCAACAACAATTCAAGTTTAACAAAGATTACAACCCATAAAATAAGTTCAAATCCTTACTTTCACTCAATTTCATTAAGGAAAAAAAATAGAAAAACAGTAGCACTGTATAAAGCAGCAATCCAGCAAATTCATCTCAAACCTATGAGGTCACTAACACCATCTTCATTAGCAACACAGTAGCAACACAACTGCAATTCACTCCAAATTAATGTCATTAACACCATCTTCATCAACCTGTTAAGTGTTAAACCAATTTGTTACATACATAAACAATAACAATAAAAAAGTAAACTACAAGTTGATAAAATGATAAGAAAGAAATCATACCATAGCAGCACTCATTTTATTTAGCCTATAATCACACCTTAGCCAATCAGAAGTACATATAAGAGCTTGAATAGTTTCTGGCTTGAGAGAGCTCCTATATTGATCTAGTACCCTTCCACCAGCACTAAAAGCACTCTCAGATGTCACAGTGCTAACAGGAATTGAAAGTATATCCCTTGCCATTTTTGAAAGAATTCTAAACTTTAAGGTGTTTCCTTTCGACCAAAGTAAAGCATCAAAGGACTCATCATCATTACATATATACCTACCCTCTTCAAGATATAGGAGTAACAGTGTCCATACCTTGAGCCCAAGAATCAAACTCAGCTCTACTCTTTGTTTTACTTTTCTCAAAGCAATTACCACTAGCATTGGCAAAACATCCTTCCATACTAGGCACACTAGTAGGTATTAAACAGTGAAAATCAACATAGTACTCATAGAGCTCATAAAGTGCTCTTTTCACAAGCCCAATATTTCTATCAGCTTCAAACTCAGTTGTAAAAATTTTTTGAAAACAAAAGATGACCAATTGCATCTTATACCTTAGGTCAAGGATAGATACAATTGCCATCAGAATGTTACACTCTCCCCAATACTTATCAAATTTTTCTTTCATTTTATCAAATTTTTCTTTCATTTTGAAAGTCATGTCTCTCAACAAGTGAAAATCATCATTTGAGGTCTTAAGCAACAACTCTTTAATTTTCCATATTTCAGGAAGAAATAGATTTGCTGTAGGATATTCAAAGCCTGAGAAAACATGTGTGGCTTCATTGAACACCTCTAACAACTCCATTACCTTTGCAGCTTTCTCCTAATCCTCAAAAGATGGACAAGACTGATAATGTGGATCCCTTTCTTGATACCTAGGGAACACATCCCTAAACTACATAGCAGACTCAAGCATGGCATAAGTGGAGTTCCAACAAGTTGGAACATCTAAAACAAGTTTTTAAGTTGTGCATAACTGCAATTGCGTTACAATCTCAGAAAACTTATGAAGTCTAGAAGGCGATCCCTTAAAGTATTTCACACTATCACGAACCTTCACAATAAAATTTTGAATCACAGCTAAACCATCTTGTACCATAATATTGAGAATATGTGCACAACATCTCACATGAAATAGTTTTCCACCAAAAAACAAATTACCTTTTAACACAAAACTATCTTTAAGATTCCTAACTGCAGAATCATTAGAAGATGCATTGTCTAAAGTGATTGTGGTTATCTTATTTTCAATGCCCCATTTACTAAGACAAGAAAAAATGGCATCACTAATTATGAGGCCAGTACTGTGAAGAGGTGGCAAATGACAGAAATTCAGAATTCTTTTTTGAAGCCTCCAATCAGAATCTAAGAAATATGCAGTGAGACACATGTACCCAATTGTTTGATTAGATGTCCACAAGTCAGAAGTTAAACTCACTTTATCGATGCCAAACAACAAAGCTTTCACTTTTTTCTTTTCTAAAGCATAAATTTTCATGCAGTCATTTTTCAGAGTAACACGAGAAATAGGATCAAATTTAGGGTTCAAAGATTTCAAGAGAAGAATGAAAAATTTATGCTCAACCATTCTAAAGGGATATTCATGCACCATAATCATTTTTGCCATAATATGTCTGGTCCTCTCTTTGTCAAACCTAAAATTTGTCAAATTACTCATTTGACCATCAGCTTCAATAGTAGGGTAAGCCAACACACTCTGTTTTGTTCCAGCAATTTTAGATAAACGAACCGTGCAAGTTAACCTATGTCTATTTAAATGGATAGTTGAACCAGTGCTTTGATGTGCAAGTTTAGCAAAACAGTAATTGCACTGGATTTTTTTGGTACCATCTTGTAATTTAATAATGTTAAATTCAGACCAAACCTTTGAAGTTTTTCTCTTCTTTTTCCCTTCTCTATTTTCTTCATCAACAGTACCTTTCTCTCCTTCGTTAGGATTGTCAATTACAATGACAGCATCACTGGTGGCAGAAATATTGCCATTATCAGAGGCTTGAGAAGGATTAACTACTGGTGTTAATTGATTAACCAAGCCATTTGAAAAAAAAAAGACAGATAAATAACAGAAGTACAGGATGTTAAATGAATTTGCAGACTAATAACTTACCAACAAGGCTGATAACTACATAACTATATATGAATAACTACATAACTATATATGAATAGCTACATAAACTTTGAGATGCATGAATAAATCAAGGTTTTTTAAGAAATCATTTCTAAAACTAAAAAATATCTAAGTTTGGAATTGAGAGACTTCAGTTCAGTATATATGTAACGACCCCAAAATAGGTTCATTCCACCCAACCCATTCTGAGTCGTCAAATACATGGTACAGAAAACAACTACAACTTTATTACAACAATTGTCGTGCAAAATACAACAACACATATGCTGTGAGTTTGGATACAAATATATACCAAATGTGACTCATGTTCCAACCGTGGACATCACCTCACAATAACACCTTACATAAAGGTATAGTCAAAAACTGTTTTAGAAATTAGAATCTTTGGAAAGTGCTCAAGGAAACCTTCGTACATGGGAGGCCACGCGTCTAGGTTATGATAGATATCATATGGCCACAGAATTATCCTTGGTTGACCCAATAGACCCCAAAGAAAAACGAGAAGATTACTATCATATTCTTCCCAATGGTGAGTCTTCTCTTGACATATCATTATCTCTACTGTCTCTAATTGAGAATTATACTTTAAACAAACACCAAGATTATATAGGTAGTGCTCGTATATATACTCAGCAAGTGGATGAGCACATCCCTGTCTTATGATGACACGAGGTTGTATGTCGTTAGACATCTTGTATGATAGTGGCAAACCACCCTTCCAACGTTGGGTACACCTTACCCTATTGGATTCACCAAATATAACTACTAAATAAACTTTTCTATACTGCTTCGGGAGAACATCCACAGCTAGAGACCATTGTTCTATTTCCCCGTTACCCTCGCTCGACCCAGCTACACTCTTATTACCTGAAAGGAATTGTGAAGCAAAAGGGTGAGCACAACTAGCCAGTAAAGAATATCATGACTAAAGATAATTAAATTATCAATAGCCTTCATCAATAATAAATCAGAGATTTAGAACATATGGTAAATGATAAAAATTTCAACCATAGTTGCAGCGGAACGAGCAATCCATTAGAAGAGTCAAATAGACTATAAAGTCTATTATCTTCTCCATGTTAAAAATTCACCAACAATATTTTATCCATGTAACATCACTCAACAGTTCCTTTCCACAATCATATGAATAACTCATAATCATAATTGTGACTATAAATTTTTCTTCGCACCCAGGACGAAGAATATTTTCATCACCTGTCTTTACCTGAAACATCAAAGATCATGGTTATACCAAATCACAGTTCCTGTTTATAATCATACTAACAAATCCATCTTTGCACTACGGGCCAAAGATATTCATCAACAAACCATCTTTGCACTACGGGCCAAAGATATTCAACAACAGTTCATCTTTGCACTACAGGCCAAAGATATTCAACAACAGTTCATCTTTGCACTACAGGCCAAAGATATTCATCAACAATTCATATTTGCACTACAGGCCAAATATATTCATATCTCAAAGAAATATATAATCATTTCAGAATTTATATAAACAATAATTATAACCATGTTGATCAATTCACCTTTGCACTTAAGCTTAAGATATTCAATTATAAATTCAATGGTCATGATCATACCAGTCACAATTCAACTTTGCACTACAGGCCAAAGAGAACCCTAGTCATGATCATACCAATAATCTACCCATCTTTACACTCCAGTGAAAGAGAATTTCAACATCAGGGTTATAAAAATGTTATATATGATGATAAAAATAATATGATCAACATATAGTTTTAATCTCAAGAGTAATATTCGTAACTCATGAATAGTAACCCCGACACAAAAGATAAAAATTCTACAATAAAATTCATACCAATATTTCGGTATAATGATATTGAAAGAATAACATTACTTAAATTTATAAACAATTTATTTTAATTGTTTACACTTTACTAATTAATGCATTTAATCATCATAAAATGCCAACTCTTATAATTTCATCATCAATAACCAAAACCCTCATCAAAAATCTGCATATACCTCATATAGGATTCTCAAGCCATAAAATCCTATTTTCCAATTTTCTTTCTTCACAAAACATATTTAATTCATTTACTCATAACTAGACCATTTTCATGAAAAATACCAAATCAGTTCCAAAAATATTTCTTTTCTGAGATTTAGCATAATATAGTCCCATAGTGAACATATATTTTTCTCAGAATTTTTAAAAGTCATTTACTATTTTTCATATGGCCAAAATAGCCGAATATTTAGACATTTATCAAAAATTGTACTTTTGTCTAAAAATTCTGAAATTTACAGAGTATACTTCTATCATATACATGTACTCCCAATAAAAATTTCATCAATTTTGGAGTTAACCACAAGGAATTATAAGCGGTTACTTTTAAAATAGTCTTTTCTCATAAAATTCATAACTCTCAATCTATACATCCAAAAATCACCATTTTTGGACACAATCAATAAAACTCATCAAAATATCATTTCAAATTTTTCCAGAATTTTTGAAGATCAGAAAAATTACGAAACTGAAAATCATAACAACCCTTAAAATCCCTTAATATCCCTTACCTCAAAAGAGCAGTACTTCTGACTGGAATGCAAAGCTGAAGGAAACTTGCACTGAATAGCAACTCTCAAAGTATCTAAATACTCACAAAATATGCTTCATAATATAGAGAGAGAAAGAGAGAAAGCTTATGTTTTTGGTGTGATTTTCAATTCTAACTTAGCCCTCTATTTATAGGAAAATTTTGGTAGGTTTGACCTGCAACCTGATGGCTTTACCTGCTACTATTCCCACCCACCACATTTGAAATATAATTCAGCACATTTCTTCACCAACCACAAGTGGGGCCCACCAATTCTAGAATTTTCCACCAAAAATGATTTATAACCTGATTTCTGAATCAGTCACCTCTTAAAATTCATAACAAATCATACGTTCATTTTTAACGGTTCAAAATTTGTGGACATATACTCAACTTATATATGTATAACATATCCAAAAATTACCACGATCCAACGGTCGGATTAAAAATTATAACCCCCGCAAAATATCTCAAAAACCCTGATTTTTAATACCTCCATTCCGACAAAAATACGGATAAAAATCTCAACATTAACTCCTTCATTTTTAACCACAAAAATATATCCCTCATTTATATCCACATAAAATAAATATTTCCTTATCATATGAATCAATAATTAATTATTCACAAATAATATTACAGAATCACATTTATGACAACCAGGCCGTTCCCAGGAAAGAGGGGGCTTTCCAATAAGGATTTCTCCTTACTAGCGCGCAATTAGATGACCAAACCTCTCCTTAGACAGAACTTTCTAGACATTGCCAATAATGCTATCTAATAATACTATTCAAATAATATGAATTATTGATCTGATAATGGAAAATACTGTGCAGCAACAATTATTGAACAACAATAATATAAAATTTCAACGTAGCAATTATTGAATCAATAAAATAAAATATTGAACAGTAATTACTGTAACAATTATTGAGTAGTGCCTTCTTACGTAAGAATCAATAATTTCAAAAATACTGTGCAATACCGTGTGCTACTGTGCAATAACGCGTATTACTGTATTTTAACCACCGGGTATTTCAACAGTGTTAACGATAACAACTACGCCGTTATTTGTAAAAACTCAAATTTGTCGTTTTTCTTCACCCGACAGTTATTCGTTATGGGGCCCACAAATAGCTGCGCCGTCGTACGAATATTCTCCGACAGAAAGAATATTCCACGACCAAACGAATATTCCCCGACAACAATGATTATTTTATAACCACTTGCTTATTTTGAAAAAAATTTCATATTTCACCCATAACTTTAAACTTTTATCAATTTAACCATTTACTGAATAGTAATTATAAGAAAAATTGAATACTTTTATTTCATAAAATTCGGGGTCTTACAATCTCCCCTCCTTATGAAATTTCGTCCCCGAAATTTACGTACCTGGTATTTCGAAGAGTTGAGAATACCTTGCTTCCATTTCAGATTCTATCTCTCAGATCATCATGATTTCTCCATTGCTCATCTCTCATGATAACTTCATTTGGGTTCCTCATTTGTTGGGAAGTCATGACAACCGCCATCCCTCGAACTACTCGGCTTTGACTTGTCTGGAGCAGCATTTGGCGTCATCATTACCGTTGGAATATACCTTTCTATAGGACATATTCCTCCCTCAACTGCCTCTTCGTACTCCTCATTCATGATCTGAATCATCAATCTTCGATCCATATCGGATTCAGGTTGACCGCTATGTACAGGGTAATTCAAAACTCGATGTTGGGTTCTCCCAATTGCTTTCCAAAAAGAGAAATTCATATCATCTATTTTAGCCTTCTTAGATCGAACATCTCTTTCCACAATATCCACGTGTCGTGCGGCTTTTGCCCATGCATCACTTATTCTCACTCGTTCAATTTTTTCTTCTTTCAGCTCAGATTCCATTTTTATCATCTTATACTCTGCCAAAGAATGCTTCTGTTCAAGCATCACATATCGGGTAACACAAGCTTGAAGTGTTGCATCCTTTTGTTCCACGACCGCCTGTCGTTCTTCTGCCTGCTCTTCTAACTCATGAATACGATTTTGAAATTCTACATTTTGATCATATAATACCTCTAATAAACTCTCCTCTGGTACTTCTTCTTCCTCTTCTTCCTCAGTCTCAGCTGTTACCTCTGCGACTATCTCAGGTGCAACTATCAATTCTTCACTCACCACATAGATATCTCTAATTCCTTCTTCGTCTGACATCACATTATCATGGTTAGTGATTAGAGGTATCCCCACAGTCTCATTCACTCCATTGTTAGCATTCTCAGCTGCCATTCTCAAATACTGCCATAAAATAAGGGTTAATTAAACAAATTAACATATCACATAATATCCCAATATTATGACTAACCAACAAATAAGCTTAGGTAGGACACACTAGCGAAGGATTTACGCATCTCTCCCCTCCTAGTTATATTCCCCGATCTCCACCAGAGATCATATCCCTAAGCTCTGATACCAACTGTAACGACCCCAAAATAGGTTCATTCCACCCAACCCATTCTGAGTCGTCAAATACATGGTACAGAAAACAACTACAACTTTATTACAACAATTGTCGTGCAAAATACAACAACACATATGCTGTGAGTTTGGATACAAATATATACCAAATGTGACTCATGTTCCAACCGTGGACATCACCTCACAATAACACCTTACATAAAGGTATAATCAAAAACTGTTTTAGAAATTAGAATCTTTGGAAAGTGCTCAAGGAAACCTTCGTACATGGGAGGCCACGCATCTAGGTTATGATAGATATCATATGGCCACAGAATTATCCTTGGTTGACCCAATAGACCCCAAAGAAAAACGAGAAGATTACTATCATATTCTTCCCAATGGTGAGTCTTCTCTTGACATATCATTATCTCTACTGTCTCTAATTGAGAATTATACTTTAAATAAACACCAAGATTATATAGGTAGTGCTCGTATATATACTCAGCAAGTGGATGAGCACATCCCTGTCTTATGATGACACGAGGTTGTATGTCGTTAGACATCTTGTATGATAGTGGCAAACCACCCTTCCAACGTTGGGTACACCTTACCCTATTGGATTCACCAAATATAACTACTAAATAAACTTTTCTATACTGCTTCGGGAGAACATCCACAGCTAGAGACCATTGTTCTATTTCCCCGTTACCCTCGCTCGACCCAGCTACACTCTTATTACCTGAAAGGAATTGTGAAGCAAAAGGGTGAGCACAACTAGCCCAGTAAAGAATATCATGACTAAAGATAATTAAATTATCAGTAGCCTTCATCAATAATAAATCAGAGATTTAGAACATATGGTAAATGATAAAAATTTCAACCATAGTTGCAGCGGAACGAGCAATCCATTAGAAGAGTCAAATAGACTATAAAGTCTATTATCTTCTCCATGTTAAAAATTCACCAACAATATTTTATCCATGTAACATCACTCAACAGTTCCTTTCCACAATCATATGAATAACTCATAATCATAATTGTGACTATAAATTTTTCTTCGCACCCAGGACGAAGAATATTTTCATCACCTGTCTTTACCTGAAACATCAAAGATCATGGTTATACCAAATCACAATTCCTGTTTATAATCATACTAACAAATCCATCTTTGCACTACGGGCCAAAGATATTCATCAACAAACCATCTTTGCACTACGGGCCAAAGATATTCAACAACAGTTCATCTTTGCACTACAGGCCAAAGATATTCAACAACAGTTCATCTTTGCACTACAGGCCAAAGATATTCATCAACAATTCATATTTGCACTACAGGCCAAATATATTCATATCTCAAAGAAATATATAATCATTTCAGAATTTATATAAACAATAATTATAACCATGTTGATCAATTCACCTTTGCACTTAAGCTTAAGATATTCAATTATAAATTCAATGGTCATGATCATACCAGTCACAATTCAACTTTGCACTACAGGCCAAAGAGAACCCTAGTCATGATCATACCAATAATCTACCCATCTTTACACTCCAGTGAAAGAGAATTTCAACATCAGGGTTATAAAAATGTTATATATGATGATAAAAATAATATGATCAACATATAGTTTTAATCTCAAGAGTAATATTCGTAACTCATGAATAGTAACCCCGACACAAAAGATAGAAATTCTACAATAAAATTCATACCAATATTTTGGTATAATGATATTGAAAGAATAACATTACTTAAATTTATAAACAATTTATTTTAATTGTTTACACTTTACTAATTAATGCATTTAATCATCATAAAATACCAACTCTTATAATTTCATCATCAATAACCAAAACTCTCATCAAAAATCTGCATATACCTCATATAGGATTCTCAAGCCATAAAATCCTATTTTCCAATTTTCTTTCTTCACAAAACATATTTAATTCATTTACTCATAACTAGATCATTTTCATGAAAAATACCAAATCAGTTCCAAAAATATTTCTTTTCTGAGATTTAGCATAATATAGTCCCATAGTGAACATATATTTTTCTCAGAATTTTTAAAAGTCATTTACTATTTTTCATATGGCCAAAATAGCCGAATATTTAGACATTTATCAAAAATTGTACTTTTGTCTAAAAATTCTGAAATTTACAGAGTATACTTCTATCATATACATGTACTCCCAATAAAAATTTCATCAATTTTGGAGTTAACCACAAGGAATTATAAGCGGTTACTTTTAAAATAGTCTTTTCCCGTAAAATTCATAACTCTTAATCTATACATCCAAAAATCACCATTTTTGGACACAATCAATAAAACTCATCAAAATATCATTTCAAATTTTTCCAGAATTTTTGAAGATCAGAAAAATTACGAAACTGAAAATCATAACAACCCTTAAAATCCCTTAATATCCCTTACCTCAAAAGAGCAGTACTTCTGACTGGAATGCAAAGCCGAAGGAAACTTGCACTGAATAGCAACTCTCAAAGTATCTAAATACTCACAAAATATGCTTCATAATATAGAGAGAGAAAGAGAGAAAGCTTATGTTTTTGGTGTGATTTTCAATTCTAACTTAGCCCTCTATTTATAGGAAAATTTTGGTAGGTTTGACCTGCAACCTGATGGCTTTACCTGCTACTATTCCCACCCACCACATTTGAAATATAATTCAGCACATTTCTTCACCAACCACAAGTGGGGCCCACCAATTCTAGAATTTTCCACCAAAAATGATTTATAACCTGATTTCCGAATCAGCCACCTCTTAAAATTCATAACAAATCATACGTTCATTTTTAACGGTTCAAAATTTGTGGACATATACTCAACTTATATATGTATAACATATCCAAAAATTACCACGATCCAACGGTCGGATTAAAAATTATAACCCCCGCAAAATATCTCAAAAACCCTGATTTTTAATACCTCCATTCCGACAAAAATACGGATAAAAATCTCAACATTAACTCCTTCATTTTTAACCACAAAAATATATCCCTCGTTTATATCCACATAAAATAAATATTTCCTTATCATATGAATCAATAATTAATTATTCACAAATAATATTACAGAATCACATTTATGACAACCAGGCCGTTCCCAGGAAAGAGGGGGCTTTCCAATAAGGATTTCTCCTTACTAGCGCGCAATTAGATGACCAAACCTCTCCTTAGACAGAACTTTCTAGACATTGCCAATAATGCTATCTAATAATACTATTCAAATAATATGAATTATTGATCTGATAATGGAAAATACTGTGCAGCAACAATTATTGAACAACAATAATATAAAATTTCAACGTAGCAATTATTGAATCAATAAAATAAAATATTGAACAGTAATTACTGTAACAATTATTGAGTAGTGCCTTCTTACGTAAGAATCAATAATTTCAAAAATACTGTGCAATACCGTGTGCTACTGTGCAATAACGCGTATTACTGTATTTTAACCATCGGGTATTTCAACAGTATTAACGATAACAACTACGCCGTTATTTGTAAAAACTCAAATTTGTCGTTTTTCTTCACCCGACAGTTATTCGTTATGGGGCCCACAAATAGCTGCGCCGTCGTACGAATATTCTCCGACAGAAAGAATATTCCACGACCAAACGAATATTCCCCGACAACAATGATTATTTTATAACCACTTGCTTATTTTGAAAAAAATTTCATATTTCACCCATAACTTTAAACTTTTATCAATTTAACCATTTACTGAATAGTAATTATAAGAAAAATTGAATACTTTTATTTCATAAAATTCGGGGTCTTACAATATACCTTTACAAAACATAATCAAACAAATACATGACTGTAGGACACATTTGATGCCTTCCCTAAAGCAGATCAACTAATTAGATATGAAAAGGCAAATGAATGCATATCATTACTACTGCACACAAAAATTAGAAAAAGGCATAAATAATGCATACCATTATCGTTAGCACTAGTTAGTTGAGTACCAGTAACAGACTCAGAGTTTGACATTTTGAAGAAATTTTGGTCGAGAGTTTAGAAGAAAATAAAATTAGGGTTTTGTATGATTTGGGAAAAATAAAATTGGGGTTATATAAATGAATTTGCAGACTGATAACTTACCAACAATTGAAGTTAAGCCTTATATCTCTTTCAATTCTCTTAAATCACAGCCATGCATCTGCAGATCTTGAGATTATCTATAAAATAAATGATAAAAAACTGTAGATTGTTATTTCCTAGACAAAAATTAAAGGCAGACTCTTACGATTCTCTAACATCGTCGATCTCGAAGGAACTAAGGAAGTTAGAAGTAAACTGTAAGAGGAAGTGGAAGACTGGACTGGGGAAGAGAAATCGTTAGCCGCCCAAAAAATCAACTTAACTTTACATATATTCATACTCGCGAACCATAATCGAACATATTCGATCAAATTCCTGGCGAATGATTCGAAATTTATCGAGCTACTCATGTAGAAAACGAGCAGAGTAGTACTCCTCTCACATCCAGATCGTTTAAAGAGTCAAATAATAAAGACTGCTCAAAATCGACTCGCCCATATACGAACTCGAGTCCCGTTCGATTTTTTTTCTAGTAGACTCCGATCCGAGCCCGACCTGTCCGACTCGTTTTCAGCCTTAAACAGATGTATATATCTTGTCCCAGGATCGAATCAAAAGAAAAATATTTCAGTTGCCGAAATATCTTCTCGTACAATTTTTATTCTATCTGTGTTGAACTAGAGGATGAGTTCTTTCCAACACGGAGAGACTGATGCAAGAGGATTTTATGTCGAAGATCCTAAATGGTCGGACAGTACGATGATGATCCTAAAGGACCAAAAGTTAAGGGATCAGCGCAACGGTATCGATTAACTTAATTCGGGGTCAGGCGTTCGGTTCATGTCTTCGGGGTCGGAGTTCGACTTCAGATGACGTCATGACTTCGGGTGTGGCGAACTTCTTCAGGAATAACGTCATAACTTTGAAAGTCAATGGACTGACTTTATTATTACTATTTAGTTCTTTATAGTAATAGTATTTTATTAGGTAGTAAATCTTTTATAATAAGTTGTTACTTGTTAAGATTTTTTCCCCGTATTTTTAAGAAGTTTGTTCGGATGTCTTTCCTTATCTCTAGGAAGATTTATTTTCGTATCTCTAGGATGATTCTAGAGTGACTTGGAGAGAAAACTTTATTAAGCTATATAAACTCGGCTTGTGGGTGAATAGATATATAACTTTAATTTTGATAAATATAAATTTACACATTAGAGATAGTTTCTCTGTATTATTCCGGTGAACCTCTTGTTCCTTCATCTGTGAATTCATTTGTTATCTAGCTCGCAGTATAACCACTATCTCGCCCGGCATCACTGCCTCTACATGACACCACGTACCAGTAGTACTAACCACAAGAAATCATTTTGGAAGTATTATGACCCTCTAATCCACTATAGTACCTAATTGTAGTGTTACTTTACTGTCATTTATTGTGTGATAATTAAGATATGAGAACTAATTAGGGTTTGATCAGCACCGGCCCTGGGCTAAAGCCCAAGGTGCCCGGGCTTTAGGCCCAAAAATTTTTAGGGCCCCCTTTTATTACTTGAATACTTAAATATTAAAGCAAATAATCAATCTGAGTGACTGAGCGCTGAGTTCGTCTCCTACTATCCTTCATCTGAATTACAAATAGTCTCCTTCACAGTTCACACAAATAGTTGGTCTCCTACTCCTAGACTCCTTCACACAAATAGTTCATCTCCTTCACACAAATCAATCAATCTGAAAAGCAAATAATCAATTAAGCTTCTCCAGCGGACTTCGTCTCCTTCAGTCCTTTATCATTGTTTAATTTCAGGTATTAATTCTATTTTTTAGGGTTTTGAAATTAATTGTTTTGTTTTGAAATTAATTGTTTTGTTTATGAGATTTATGATAATCCGAGGTTACAAGGCGTCCTTTAAGTCTCTATAGTTGAATTAATGCTTCGGTGGCTCGGTGCCTTTTGATTAAATATTAGCAAACATAAATAGGGATATACTGATTATTGTAATATTCTACATATTTAAAGCATATAATTTTTACAAAACAGTTTAATTATTATGTACCTGGGGGTTCATCATCAAATTCAGTCTTATGGGTTTTTTTAATTGTTTGGGAGTAGTGTTAGACTTTAATAAAGGAGACCCTATTTGGTAATTAATTTATAGATAATCACGAGATTATGTTAGAGTTTTGCAAATTTTTAAATTTTTTTGCAGATTGATTGTGCGGATATTATTAATACTTTTGCTGCTAAAACTGCAAGAAGGATGATATTCAAGTGATGTCTTTGAACTGCTTACTTTTTTGACTTAGTGATAATGTGATATCTAAATAATGCTTTGAAAATATTGAAATAGTCGGTTATTATATTTGGTATTTTTTCATATTGATGCTTTTTTGTTCAGGAAAACTGAGGGCCAAAAGGCCCATTTACAGGTGCATGGATGGAATAAATGAACTAGATAAACCATTATCTCTCTCTCACACAATATGCTTCTTTTATTGCATTGCAGCGTTGTCATAGTCTTGTCTGATATGGCTGGAAAATCGCCTTTGTACAAAAAGTATGTTAATGATCTATTTTCCATCTTACTGTTGCATGTTATTTCATTTATTGAAGGTCTAATTCAGTTTCTTGAGGTTATTATGCCTTTTCTGTTTTCTTTTGCTTTCAAGGCATTTGTCTTTTTCAGTTCACCTATTCCACGAGAATTGGTTAATTACATCAAGAGGGACACAAGTGTATTATCAAGAGGTGATGGTTTTTTTTTATTTCAAACAGTTTTTTTCTGTTCAACTGCTTGGTGATTTCTAGTTGGAGTAGATTATAAAAAATTTGGTATTCGTTCGTATCGATTAAACTCTTCGCAAAAGGCCCATTTTTTTGTTGTCCGCTTTAGGCCCTTCAAAACTCAGGGCCGGCCCTAGGTTTGTTTGGTTAATGAAATGATGTTCTTCTCTTTGAAATTTTGAACTTCAAAATTTTTTTTGGATGATAAGTAGTAAATATATAGTTTTTTCAAAAGATATTTTAGGGGGAAAAGGAAAAATAGTTAGTCAAATTACTGGAAGAAATCGAGTTTGTTATATATGTTATAGCTTTCATTAATTTTGGATAGCTAGTGATATAAACTGTCAAAGCAAACATATTTAGCTATACTTTTATCATTATTGTTCTAGTAATATTTATCAACTTAAATGATAACTACTTAATACTATTATTCTAGTAATATTAACTGTCTTAATTTTATTTCTAGTTCAATTTATGTTCATTACTCGTTCTATAACACTTAAAGTTTCCGACCCAAAAAACATCTTTATTGGATCGGGTTTGAGTTCGGTGAAGTTAGTACTCCATTTGATTAATCACAAGGAGTTATACATTTATATCTACTTGCATTGTTGGAAATATACTTCATCATTCACTTAATATATGACGTTTTAGAGTGTTACACAAGAATTAAAATAATAGTTAAAAAGTATTAAATATAGTATCAATTGTCTATAATACCCTTAAATCTTATTTTATCATAGTTATCTCATACTTTCTCCCACACATTTTTCCATAATTTTCTCCTAAAAAAACTCATTAATCTCATTTACTCATTGGTCCCTCTCTCCATCCCATAAAACAACTTATCCAATTCTTTAGTTTATCAAAAAATTAGATAGAGTAACGAGGAGTAATTTAAAAAAAATTGTGACCAATTCTCTTAAATTTTAACAAACGTCAAATAATTAGAGACAATTGAGAAACTCTAAAACGTCTTATATTAACGCTCTGTTTCTGAGTTTTAAAATGGACAGAAAAGAAAAGAAATAGACAAAAAATTTAAGTTTTCTTTCCAATTCTTATGTTTCTGAGTTTTTTAATAAACGGAAAAGAAAAGAAATAGATAGAAAATTTGGCCACTTTTCTTGCCAAAGTTTTCCGTCCAAAATTGGCCTGATTTGGAAAAAAAAATTGGAATAAGTAATATTTTTATAATTCTCATATTATGCTCAACTTTTAATATAATAAATTTTAAATTACAACTCACATCCTCAATTTTAAATTTTCTATCTTTTTCTATTAAAAACTCAGAAACAACACAAAGAAAAACTTCAAGTTTTCTATTCTTTTCTTTTCTGTTCTAATTTAAGTTTTCTATTCTTTTCTTTTCTGTTCAAAATTCAGAAACAGAGCGTAAGGGACGGATGGAATATTAAAAGTCATCCAAGACCAACAAAATGCAATTAACTAACTATATATGCAATACAAAAAAATTAAAAAATTAAAAACACAGTAGTACTGCTAACTACTATTTGAAACCAAGACAGATTTAAACCTCTAACCAAACAAGCCCATTTCATTTTCTTTAACCAAAATGAGAGAAGCACAACTGACAATACATATCCAAGAGTAAAAAGTGCACATCTCTCCTGCATATTCAAACTATATATATATATATATATATATATATATATATATGGGGAATGATCCATAACATCTATTTGCTATGGATCAAAAAGTGGCATATAACATTTATACCCTCTGTTTAACAAATAGATGACTGAGATTTAAAATGGGAGTACGTCATCCGCTAGAAAGTGTTTAATCAAACTTCTAGACTCTTTTGCCCCTCAGTACCCAATTAGCCAAGACTACACAATCCGCTAGTATGTCTAGCAGATGGATATAATAGAATAGTACAATATTTGCACCATTAATTCAGTTACAACACTGCTGAACCCACTGCTAAACCCAATACACACGAATTCCTGTCTCTGTCTGCAATACCAGTAAAACCCAATACACACGAATTCCTGTCTCTGTCTGCAATACCAGTACATACCTATATTAATGAAATTACAACACTGCAACCCCGATCTGTTTTGTCAACAACATAAATTCAAATAAATTCCTTCAATACACAGCAACATCAATTCAATTAAATTCCTGCAATAGCTGCTCAATTCAGTTACAACACAAAAAACGTCGTACACAGTGAAATACAATACCCAGTACATACATCCATCAATTCAATAACAACACTGCAATACCCATCTTTCAGCAACATAAATTCAAAATACACGTAAACGGCTTTTCTACGGCCATATGTAGACCTCACCTGGGTAACAATAACACCAGGAATGTTTGTCCATCTAAAAGGCTGGTTTGGCTCTTTAAGATACATGCAGTTGCAATATTATAGAGAGAGATAATGGAACCATTTTTGTCACCAATTTCCTTGCAACTTTTCAAATAGGCATACCCTTTGGAACAATCTGATCCTTGACCCACATGTAAATGGGAACCAGAACATAGTATGTTCCTGCCATTGCACCAAGAATGAAACGCAAGAGAAAGACTACTGGATTCACAGGCCTCTCCAAGTCCTCTACCTTTGGACCAAGCTGCATCAAGACAGGTTTAAGAATTGTAATAAAACAAAAGAAACTACTGCAGGAAAGTTTCACATGGATAGACTATTGAATATTGATATTTTACTAAGAACAAAAAACTTTACACTCAGTTCCAATTCCCAAATTCTACTAGGCCAATAGTTATACTAAAATTTTACCGAGTACAAAACTTTATCCAAAATAAAACAATGAGAATTAATGTTAGCAAGATACCGACAGATTAGGAAGGACCATGACTATGGATTTAGCCTTTGTTTCCAAGAGGATAATTGACCAGTCCCAAGCTGACGTTTCTTCAACAACAATGAGTATGTTCAGACAATGTTTACGATACAATCTTCTTATTAATACTCTAAACAAATTTCAATAAATATAGGCCGGTGAAATAAAAAAGAGAGCAGCTCAAAAAAAAGAAGCAATAAAGCAATAAGATATAATAACAAATGTTGGTCAGGTACCTGTAGGGGAGAGTCCGCTGACATAGGTTTCACACCTGTCACAGAGCAACCCATGATCAATCCATGACGACGAACACCACGGTACCACTTTGGACCTATCCTCTTAAGCTGAACATCTTTGAAACCAGCCTTTTGAAACCACTCAATGTACTCTTCTTCTGTAGGGAAAAGCATCCACGCATCTGCAAAGAAACGAGACAGCCAGAAGGTTGGGTAGACAGGGCCAATTAAGCAGGCTTTTCCTCCAATTTTTAGTACCCTGTATGCTTCCTACTCTCTACATTGTTAGGCAATCGTTCAGGAGGTCTAGAACTGACTGTCAATTGAGTATTCACAGTTGAGCCAAATTTTTTACGAACAGAAGTTGGCGCACCATTTAGTCTGTTTTATCAATTTCATTTCATACTCACGAAAGACAAACATATCCAGTCAGTTCCTACTTCATATACAAGTTTTAGGCTGTTATATGAAGCTAACAATAGTAGTATTTGGCATTGAAGCACAAAATTAAAAATGTTGTATAGTAGTAGAATCTTTCAAATCGGTAAGAATGATTAAAAAAACAATCTTCTCAATCTACAATGTATATGAAACTTCATAGCTGCAAGTACAAAATTGAAAAAAATAGAGATATTACTCCACAAAGAGACACTTTTACAAACATCTTGTGTGCATTCTAAATAAAAACATATTTCATTAACATAGATAAATGTTTCAAGCCATTTCATAAAGTTGGTTTAGGTAAACCCATATGATTACTGTGTCTTCCTAATTAATTTCTCATTTCCTTAAAAATGTTCCTGGCAGAGCATGTGCTTGAAATTCAGGTGCATTTGAAGCAGTATAATTTGTCAAAACTCCCAAACTATTTAAAATGGAAAACGCTTGGTTGTTGTAAAATAAAAGCAGAAGACGACATTTCCTATGTCCTGGCTCCTGACAATATCTAAAGAAATTTCAGTAAGAGTGGGAAAAAAGAACTCAGTTTTGAAAAGACAGAGGTCAGGGCATATCACAATTCGCAAATAAACCAAAGCACACCACTTGTTCTAATACCCAGCAAGATAAAAAGGACTAACAAAATATGCCTTATCTTCAATAAGTGGATCTAGTACTACAGAAAAAAATTACTATAAATTTGGGTAATGGCAATGTAACACACGAAACATGTTATTGTTGATTGAAAAATCTGTAATTGCAATTTTGAATTAATTGTCAAAGTGGATACAACGATCAATCAGATTCTGGCTTTTATGTGAAGAAAATTGCAGGGGGATACAACAGTCAAATTCATAGATGTATGGTGAAAATCAAGGTTGTTAGGATTAGGATACTTAACATCTTGGTAATGATTGTAAGAAATAAAAGTTCATGCAGGAGCTAAAAGTGCTTTAAGAAAGAAGCTCTAGAATTCCCACTATTTGAACCCCCAACTAATTATATTTGTTAGTAATTAGAGGGAGGATTTACTCCTCAGAAAGTAGAGACAGAAAGAGAAAGCAAGATTCTAGCAAATTATAGCCCGGAAATGGGAAATTCTCTAGTGAAGCTCAAATTAGACAGGGTTGGTAAACAACTCAAATAAACAAAGAATTAATTAAGATCTGGAACTTAGCAACACAGAAATCATATGGGTTTACATAGATTTCATTAACATACCTCTGAAGGAAACAAACTTACCGATTATATATATATAAGTTTGGATCATTTCCCTATATATATATATATATATATATATATATATATATATATATATATATAAGTTTGGATCATATTTAATCGGTAACTCAGTGTACCTTCTCTAACTTCTCAAGAAAATATATATTCGTTTTACATCAGTGCATGTGTTTACTTACGTCTACATAAAGGGTGGAATGTATAAATTTGCAGTAACTGCTGACAGAGATACATGCATGTATGTACTGAGTATAGCTGGGTGTTGGTGATGGATGAGATAATGTTCGTATAGTATATAATAATAATAATAATAATAATAATAATAATAATCATTGTTATTATTATTATTATTATTATTATTTGTTTCATGTTTATCTTAATTTTTTTTAATGCTTAGTTATTTTTAACTTTTAGTCAGATTGCTCAACTTAGTAACTTTGGCATAGAATTATTAAATGAGAAAACGATAGACCTTAATTGTTTAATTATGTCACAATTGCACTAGACAACCACTAAATTCAAGCCGCTACATGTAGTAGCTGTTGGTACCTTTTGTTTGTCATTCATTTCTTTTCCCTTTTGAATTTAGTTTAACCATGTGTTGTGCTACAAAAGAAGGCATGCATGTAAAATATATATATATATATATATATATATATATATATATATATATATATATATATATATTTAAGACCAAGCCGCTACAGCTTATAGCAGTTGGTATATTAATTTCCCTTTTAATCTTTCTGACAAAGTGGGACAACACAAGACATGTAAAAAAAAAATTAAGACCAAGCCGCTACAAGCTGTACCGTTGGTATATAAAAAAATTTACCTTTTTTATCTTTATTTTCTGACAAAGTGGACTCACATTATAAAGTTAATTTGACAATTATTAAAATAGAGGCTGCTACAACATGTAGCGGCTGAGTATATATTTTTTTCAATCTCAGTCTTCCATTTTATTGATCTACGGTTGACAAGTTGGTTATTGAAATAGTGCCTATAACAACCGGTTGCTATGGATGAGGACTATATATATATATATATATATATATATATATATATATATAGACAATGATCCATGACATCTATTTCCTATGAATCAAAAAATAACATATAACATCTTGACCTTTCATTAGAATTATGAAGGGCCCAGATTTAATAAGCCCACTCGTCGTCCACTAGAACTTCTATCGCACATGATTAACAAAAGTTTAAGTCGATTATGCCCCAATTAGCTTCATACCCAGAAAAAAAACAAAAAAAATCCGCTAGAATTTGTAGCGGACGCAATATTAACCGAATTGGGAAAAAACTAACCAAACTCAGCAAAGCCAAATCTACAACTGTAGATCGCAAAAAAAAATACATTGAAAAAGATATTACCAGCTCATGAGGAAGAAAACCCTCTACTTGATAAATATCTTTCAACTGTAGATCTGCGACTGTAGCTCATGAAATCGACTGTAGATCGGCAACATTTAATCGGTAAGAAACGCATTGAAAAAGATATCACCAGCTCTGAGGAAGAAAAACCTCTACTTGATAAATTTCTTTCGACTGCCAATCCAGAACTAATTGATGTTGTCCTCATAGAGCAGTTATTACGAAAAATATGTACTGACTCGGCAAATGGAGCCATCCTTGTTTTTCTTCCTAGGTGGGATGATATAAAGAGAACAAGAGAGAAATTACAGAATAGCTCCTTGACTACACCTTTAAGGATTCTTTCAAGTTTGTTATATTAGCGCTTCATTCTATGGTCCCCTATTTGGAGCAAAAGAAGGTTTTTAAGAGGCCTCCTCCAAGTTGCTGCAAAATCATTCTTTCAACTAACATTGCTGAGACGGCTATAACAATTGACGATGTTGTTTATGTTCTAGACAGTGGACGGATGAAAGAGAAAAGTTATGACCCTTATAATAATGTATCAACTCTTCATTCTTCAATTAGATTTCAAAAGATTTGAATTTTGTTTTTGTATATAACTTCCTTGAATCCGCTAGAATTCTTAGCGGACGCATTAATTCCACACGCTCTGTGGGGTATAATCTGAGGGCATAATCGACTTAAACTTTTGTTAATCCTGTCTGCTAGAAGTTCTAGCAGACTACGAGTAGGCTTATTAAATGTGGGCCCTTCATAGGTCTAATGGAATGTTAAGACGTTATATGTTATTTTTTCATCCATAATAAATAGATGTTATGGATCATTATTCTATACACACCGTTCAAATCTCAAATTTGTTAATAAATATTTAAATTTCTTATCTTATAAAAATAATATAAATTAGATTATTATTTATTTTAAAAATATCAGAGGAAAATACATACATCAAGGATTAGAATTAATATGAAATTGAGAAAGTTATAAAAAAAATCAATTTTACCATGTATATTAAAAAATTTATAAAGTTTCAGTGGAGTCAATTTATTTATTATACTTAAATTTATTCTAAATTTATCATATAGTATAAAATATTTTTTTTTCCCTGTGGGGCCAATTGACCCCACAACCTCCCATGTGGCTTCGTCACTGTCAATACGGTACTGACACACATAGAGATCACCTCTCAGCCTGCGTGTTGATACTGTATTGATTAACTGATCAAAATTAACTTCATATTAACCTCTCTGATATCAAGCTAGCTGATGCAATAAGATGACAGCCAGAAAATGCATGGAAGAGTGAAACAAATTATACATTAATGTACAACTTACTTGAATGCTAGTTTTAATTTTTTTACTTGTATTAGAAGTGAACCCCTATATTTATTATGCGCGTGATGTTATTTAAAATTTAATATATTTAATTAAACAATTTTATTATTATAAATAATAATTTCACAATTTGTCAATTCATTTCAAATCTCTTGATTTCTTTCTAAATTATCTACGTAACATGTTGTTATTAGATAGTTTCCTTCTAAATTCTGTACATGACATGTTATTGAATAGTATAAAACACTAATTTTACAGGTTAATTTTATATAATTTATTCTCATTTAATAAATACTTAATTGGTATTATTTAAGTATGTATGTCAGCATGTAAAGATAAAAATTTGAGTGTAATGTTAATAAATTGCACGTTCCACGTGGGTTAACAAGTACAAAGAGTTAATATAAAGGGTCCTTTACATTAATATACAACATTTAAAAAGTAATTACAAAAATAAAACATACACAACATAATTACAAAAATAAAACATAATCCCCTAAAATCACGTGTCATTATCAAGTCAGTTACCCAATTTCATATTTTAAATTAACCGTCCCTAAAATCATGCAACTTGACATCGACACAACAGATCAACGACGGAGAAACAAAAATACGAAGCCGAAGCCTCCTGTCGCGACTAAACTCGTAATCGGAGAAGACAATTCCTGTTGTCGCGACGCTTCTCTCAGATCGAAAATAGCATACAAAATCAACAACGTCTTCAAGATCAGTAACCAAATACTGCAGTGATTGTTGAACACAATATCAACATCAACTTCGATTAATAAATACTGAGGTATGATATTTTAAAATTTATAATCATATAGTTACCTATTGTTACTACGAATTACTATATTGGTTACCTTTCTTAAGTTTTTTGCACTTAAAATGTTCACACGGTAAGAATAATGAATGTTTTGATTGCAATATGAATGTTTTAATTGCAAATTTCATGTAAAAATGCAATTGGTTACTGATTAACATTACATTAGTTACTGTCTAACTATGTCTATTTTAATGTTTAATACTGGATTGGTTAATACATACTGGTACTAACTAATGTTACATTGGTTACTGACTAATAATGATTTGGTTACTGTAACCATTACATTGGTTACTGACTAATACTGAATCGACTACTGTATACCATTGCATTGGTTACTTACTAATAATGACTTTGTTATTGTGTAACATTATAATGGTTTCTGATGAAGACTTGGTTACTGACTAATGTTGAATTGGTTACTGCTTAACATTACATTGGTTACTGTCTGACTATGTCTATATAACTGTTTAATGCTGGATTAGTTAATGCATAATGGTACTAACTAATGTTGCATTGGTTACTAATTAATAATGATTTGGTTACTGTGTACCATTACATTGGTTATTGACTAATAATGAAATGGCTACTGTGTACCATTGCATTTGTTACTGACTAATAATGACTTTGTTACTGTGTAACATTATAATGGTTACTGAGGAAGAATTGGTTACTGCTTAACATTACATTGGTTACTGTCCGACTATAATATGTAATTATTACTGACTTGGTTACTGACTAATGATGGCTTGGTTACTGTGTAACATTAAATTGGTTACCAGCTAACATAGATTATTGACTATTAATGAATTGGCTACTGTGTACCATTGCATTGGTTACTGACTAATAATGACTTTGTTAATGTGTAAAATTGTAATGGTTACTACTGAAGACTTGGTTACTGACTAATGGTGACTTAATTACTGCTTAACATTATATTGGTTACCGTCCGACTGTATATATTACTGACTAATAATGATTTTGTTACTGTGTAACATTGCATTGGTTACTGACTAATAATTACTTTGTTACTGTGTAACATTGCATTGGTTACTGACTAATAATTACTTTGTTACTGTATAACATTATAATGGTTACTGATGAATACTTGGTTATTGACTAATGTTAACTTGGTTACTATTTAACATTATATTGGTTACCGGCTAACATTAATTTTGTTACTTACCAATACTTATTCTGTTGACAGACAATGGAGATGATTCCAGTTGTACTTTATTTCAACGGCACATGGGCTGATAGTAACCAATACACCAAATTTGAAATTACCGGCATACTAGTTCCATCAACTATTTCGTTCAAAGAAATGCTAACCAAAATATACAGTGCATTACGGCTAGACACAAATGCAACAACATTGTCAATCAAATTTCAAATTAGAAGTGACATTTCACCGATCAGTATATCAGACGAAGCAACCTTACAATTCTTTCTGGAAATGAGTAGAAAATCTGATGAACAAGGTAAATTCCCACTGATTGTGGATATTGAACACAGAATGGGACGCACAACGATCTTGCATAACTTGACAAATGTAGAAGAATCTACAATTTACGATGTAATGCCAATCAGATCAACACAAGGAAATTCAGCACTAGTTCCACTAGCAAGCCAATCATGCCAATTTGGAACGCAATATGTTGATCATCTTGCAATAGAAATTATTGAACAACAACTAGACAGACAACATGACAAATCATACGCAAGAGAACAATATGATGATGTAATATCGGATCCGAATGAACGTGAAGTAAAATTACATCAAACCTACACAGACAAAAAAATCCTCTCTCAAGCTATGAGGCTGCATTCAATCAGAAAAAACAGACAACACAAAGTCCAACGAACAAGTTATAGAGACTTTGTGCTAGTGTGTGTATGCGATAAAAATTACAAATGGAAGATGAGAGCATCAAGTTTCAGAAAAACCAGTATGTTCAAGGTGAGAGAATTCAATGATATACACACTTGTTCAGTCAATGTATTGTTGGGAGACCACAGACAGGCAAATAGTGAGTTGGTAAGTGAATGCATAATGCAAAAAATAACAAATTTGAAGAAAATATACACACCAACCGATATTGTTGAAGACATGATGTCAGAATATAATGTGTCTATCTCTTACCAAAAATCATGGAGATCGAAGGAGAAAGCATTGGAAAAGGTGAGAGGAAGTCCACACGACTACTCACTCATCCCATCATGGTTATACATGCTGAAGAAAACAAATCCAGGTAACACTTTAAAAACATTTAGTGGTTTTACATCATTAGACAGTAACCAATATGATGTTCAACAGTAACCAAAATATCATTACACGGTAGAATATTACCAATGTAAATTGTTTACTGATTAATATTGTATTGGTTACCTTCATGCTACATGTTGGTTACTGAATAATGCATTGATTACCAAACATGTGGTTACCAAGCATTATTCATTAATATTATTCAGTAACCAAAATTGCATTAGTTAGTAACCAAATAAGTATTATGCAGTAAACAATAAAATATTACACAGTAACCAATACACCTTTAGACATTATGCATGTTTAATTATTAAATCTTCAGACCATTTGTATGCAGTTATTATACATGTTTGGTTACCTTAATACGCATGTTTATTTATTAAATATAATATACAAGTTATAATCAATTAACCACATGAACGGTTAACGATTACTAGTGATTTGGATACATTATACTACTTGTAATTCTAATGATATTGCTGATTTTCATATCAGGTTCCGTCACATCCCTTGAGTTGGAAACAAATGGCCGTTTCAAGTATCTATTCTTTGCCATTGGAGCGTCAATTCAAGCATGGCACCATTGTTTTCCAATCATTGTAATCGACGGCACATTCATACAATCAACTTACGGGGGGACACTACTGATAGCAAGCACACAAGATGCAAATCGAAACATTATTCCCATTGTTTTTTCAGTTGTTGACAGCGAAAATGAAATGTCTTGGAGATGGTTTTTCGTAAATTTGAGAATTGCTTGTGGAGTTAGGGAAGGTCAATGTATTGTTTCAGACAGGCATGAAGCCATTATACAAGGACTGAATTTTGTGTTTCCGGATATCATGCATGGTTCCTGCACATATCATATACTGAAAAATATAAAAAACAAATTCAAAAAGAAAGGAGAAGAAGTTAAACAAGCTTACAACGGGGCTTGTAGAGCTTACACTGTCGAACAATTCAACAAACACATGGCTGAACTCGATGCCATTGATCCTCGAATAAGGACATATCTGGAGGAAGAGGTCAGATTGGATAAGTGCACCAGGCTCCATGGGACTATAAGTAGATACTCAACGATGACTTCAAACACAGCCGAATCTATTAACAATGCAATCAAGTTTATCAGGGATCTTCCAGTTGCGTCAATGATTGAATGCTTACGTTGTCTGGTTCAGAGATGGTATTTCACAAATAAACAATCAGCCATATCAACATTCACAACTCTTTCCACAACGGCTGAGAGAAAGTTGCAATCTAATATCGTAAAATCAAAGATACTTAAGGTAATTAATATTTGATTTAAATTATTGCGTCCTAATTTACATTTGCAACTTACTGATTATTATTAACTTGGTTACTTAATAAGTGTAAATTAGTTACTGTCAAACATTTTATTGGTTACTGACTATTGCTATCATGATTACTATGTAACCATATAATGGTTGCTGCCTATTGCTAGGTTGACTACTGTGTAAAATTATACTGACTAACAGTAACTTGAATACTGACTTGGTTACACATTAATGCTAACTTACTTAATGTGCAACATTATATTGGTTACTGACTACTACTGAATTTCTTATTGTGTAATTATATAATGGTTACTGTATAATTCTTATTTGGTTACTGTTTCACATCATACTGGTTACTAATCAATACTGACTTAGTTAATATGTAACATTATAATGTTAATGGGATTTATAATTGTTTCTTTTATATTGGTGGTTTTATATTTGTATAATTCTTATTTGATTGCTGTATATTTGGCATGCAACTATTAATCTGATTGTATGCATTGGGTGTTGTAGGTTGAGACATCAAATTTAGTGATTTTCACTGTTTATGATATCTCTAAACAGTATATTGTGGACATCGAACAAAAGACATGCACATGCCGTAAATTTCAGTACCATGAAATGCCTTGTCCACACGCTGCTGCTGTTATAAGCAAGAGAAATTTGAACTGTTATGATTTTTGTTCAAGAAATTACACTAAAGCAACTTTGGTCGAGACATATTCAGCTTCCATCATGCCATTAGCTGACAAAGAAAACTGGGATGTATCAGAAGAAATAAGAAACATATGTATAAAACCACCCAACACAAGAAGACCAGCAGGTAGACCAAAAAAAGGGAGGTACAAACACGGATCTGAGATCAAAATTCAAAACAAATGCAGCAGGTGCCAAGAAAAAGGACACAACAGGAAAACATGCAATAATCCCCCGATTTTAAGACCACTAAAAAGGGTTTGATATAGTGCAGTTATATTAATAGTTTAAATACATGAATATATTATTGTTTACTTTGAGTAACCATTAAACGATTGGTTTGTACAATTTTTGATTGTGTATAGTAAACAAAATTATAATTCATTTATATAATGATTTCTGATTTAAATGAAACATTAACAATAACAGTAATCGAATAAATACATAACAGTAACCATAACAGTTTTTAATGGTAACAACATAATTACATAACAGTAACCATAACATTTACCACCTAATAACATAACAGTAAGCATACTGGTTTTTAACCAAATAATTACATAACAGTAACCATAACAATGTTTAATGGTACCCATATAATTACATAACAGTAACCATCACAGTAACCACCTAAATTCTTAATAGTAACAATACCATTTTATAAAGGTAACCACAATATAAACAACCTGTATATCCAGCAACATATAATTACCATAACATTTACCACCTAATAACATAACAGTAACCATACAAGTTTTTAACCTAATAATTACATAACAGTAATCATAACAATGTTTAATGGTATCCAAATAATTACATAACAGTAACCATCACAGTAACCAACTAATTTTATGACAATAACCATACCAGTTTATTATGGTAACTGTAACGACCCCAAAATAGGTTCATTCCACCCAACCCATTCTGAGTCGTCAAATACATGGTACAGAAAACAACTACAACTTTATTACAACAATTGTCGTGCAAAATACAACAACACATATGCTGTGAGTTTGGATACAAATATATACCAAATGTGACTCATGTTCCAACCGTGGACATCACCTCACAATAACACCTTACATAAAGGTATAGTCAAAAACTGTTTTAGAAATTAGAATCTTTGGGAAGTGCTCAAGGAAACCTTCGTACATGGGAGGCCACGCGTCTAGGTTATGATAGATATCATATGGCCACAGAATTATCCTTGGTTGACCCAATAGACCCCAAAGAAAAACGAGAAGATTACTATCATATTCTTCCCAATAATGAGTCTTCTCTTGACTTATCATTATCTCCACTGTCTCTAATTGAGAATTATATTTCAAACAAACACCAAGATTATATAGGTAGTGCCCATAGATATACTCAGCAAGTGGATGAGCACAACCTTGTCCTATGATGACACGAGGTTGTATGTCATTAGACATCTTGTATGATAGTGACAAAACACCCTTCCAACGTTGGGTTCGCCTCACCCTATTTCCTTCACCAAATATAACTACTAAATGATGACCACCGTTCTATTCCCTTGTTACCCCCGCTCGACCCAGCTACACTCTTATTACCTGAAAGGAATTGTGAAGCAAAAGGGTGAGCACAACTAGCTCAGTAAAGAATATCATGACTAAAGATAATTAAATTATCAATAGCCTTCATCAATAATAAATCAGAGATTTAGAACATATGGTAAATGATAAAAATTTCAACCATAGTTGCAGCGGAACGAGCAATCCATTAGAAGAGTCAAATAGACTATAAAGTCTATTATCTTCTCCATGTTAAAAATCCACCAACAATATTTTATCCATGTAACATCACTCAACAGTTCCTTTCCACAATCATATGAATAACTTATAATCATAATTGTGACTATAAATTTTTCTTCGCACCCAGGACGAAGAATATTTTCATCACCTGTCTTTACCTGAAACATCAAAGATCATGGTTATACCAAATCACAGTTCCTGTTTATAATCATACTAACAAATCCATCTTTGCACTACGGGCCAAAGATATTCATCAACAAACCATCTTTGCACTACGGGCCAAAGATATTCAACAACAGTTCATCTTTGCACTACAGGCCAAAGATATTCATCAACAGGCCATCTTTGCACTACATGCCAAAGATATTCATCAACAATTCATATTTGCACTACAGGCCAAATATATTCATATCTCAAAGAAATATATAATCATTTCAGAATTTATATAAACAATAATTATAACCATGTTGATCAATTCACCTTTGCACTCAAGCTTAAGATATTCAATTATAAATTCAATGGTCATGATCATACCAGTCACAATTCAACTTTGCACTACAGGCCAAAGAGAACCCTAGTCATGATCATACCAATAATCTACCCATCTTTACACTCCAGTGAAAGAGAATTTCAACATCAGTTATAAAAATGTTATATATGATGATAAAAATAATATGATCAACATATAGTTTTAATCTCAAGAGTAATATTCGTAACTCATGAATAGTAAATCGTGAATAGTAACTCATGAATAGTAACCCCGACACAAAAGATAAAAATTCCACAATAAAATCCATACCAATATTTCGGTATAATGATATTGAAAGAATAACATTACTTAAATTTATAAACAATTTATTTTAATTGTTTACACTTTACTAATTAATGCATTTAATCATCATAAAATGCCAACTCTTACAATTTTATCATCAATAACCAAAACCCTCATAAAAAATCTGCATATACCTCATATAGGATTCTCAAGCCATAAAATCCTATTTTTCAATTTTCTTTCTTCACAAAACATATTTAATTCATTTACTCATAACTAGACCATTTTCATGAAAAATACCAAATCAGTTCCAAAAATATTTCTTTTCTGGGATTTAGCATAATATAGTCCCATAGTGAACATATATTTTTCTCAGAATTTTTAAAACTCATTTACTATTTTTCATATGGCCAAAACCATCGAATATTTAGACATTTATCAAAAATTATACTTTTGTCCAAAAATTTTGAAATTTACAGAGTATACTTCTATCATATACATGTACTCCCAATAAAAATTTCATCAATTTTGGCGTTAACCACAAGGAATTATAAGCTGTTACTTTTAAAATAGTTTTTTCTCATAAAATTCATAACTCTCAATCTATACATCCAAAAATCACCATTTTTGGACACAATCAAGAAAACTCATCAAAATATCATTTCAAATTTTTCCAGAATTTTTGAAGTTCAGAAAAATTACGAAACTGAAAGTCATAACAACCCTTAAAATCCCTTACTATCCCTTACAATCCCTTACTATCCCTTACCTCAAAAGAGCAGTACTTCTGACTGGATATCGGATATGATGCTGAAGGAAACTTGCACTAATGAATAGCAACTCACCAAGTATCTAAAAACTCACAAAATATGCTTCATAATATAGAGAGAGAAAGAGAGAAAGCTTATGTTTCTGGTGTGATTTTCAATTCTAACTTAGCCCTCTATTTATAGGAAAATTTTGGTAGGTTTGACCTGCAACCTGATGGCTTTACCTGCTACTATTCCCACCCACCACATTTGAAATATAATTCAGCACATTTCTTCACCAACCACAAGTGGGGACCACCAATTCTAGAATTTTCCATCAAAATGATAAACTCCGAAAATTCAACAATTTCTGAACCAGTCATCTTGTAAAATTCATAATAAATCATACGTTCATTTTTAACGGTTCAAAATTTGTGGACATATACTCAACTTATATATGTATAACATATCCAAAAATTACCACGATCCAACGGTCGGATTAAAAATTATAACCCCCGCAAAATATCTCAAAAACCCTGATTTTTAATACCTCCATTCCGACAAAAATACTGATAAAAACCTCAACATTAACTCCTTCATTTTTAACCACAAAAATATATCCCTCATTTATATCCACATAATATAAATATTTCCTTATCATATGAATCAATAATTAATTATTCACAAATAATATTACAGAATCACATTTATGACAACCAGGCCGTTCCCAGGAAAGAGGGGGCTTTCCAATAAGGATTTCTCCTTACTGACGCGCAATTAGATGACCAAACCTCTCCTTAGACAGAACTTTCTAGACATTGCCAATAATGCTATCTAATAATACTATTCAAATAATATGAATTATTGATCTGATAATGGGAAATACTGTGCAGCAACAATTATTGAACAACAATAATATAAAATTTCAACGTAGCAATTATTGAATCAATAAAATAAAATATTGAACAGTAATTACTGTAACAATTATTGAGTAGTGCCTTCTTACGTAAGAATCAATAATTTCAAAAATACTATGCAATACCGTGTGCTACTGTGCAATAACGCGTATTACTGTATTTTAACCACCGGGTATTCCAACAGTGTTAACGGTAACAACTACGCCGTTATTTGTAAAAACTCAAATTTGTCATTTTCTTCACCCGACAGTTATACGTTATGGGGCCCACAAATAGCTGCGCCGTCGTACGAATATTCTCCGACAGAAAGAATATTCCACGACCAAACGAATATTCCCCGACAACAATGATTATTTTATAACTACATGTGTATTTTGAAAAAAAAATCATATATCACCCTTAACTTTAACATTTATCAATTTAACCATTTACTGAATAGTAATTATAAGAAAAATTGAATACTTTTATTTCATAAAATTCGGGGTCTTACAGTAACCACAACATAAACAACCTTTATATCCAGCAACCTGTAATTAAAAGGGTATTGAAGTTTATGAAACCCATGTATACTAACACATGCACACTTAACATATGACATGTCCTGATACAAAATTGTAACTCTCTGGATACTATTAAATCATTAACTGGTTACCTATTTATATATGATTGGTTACCAACTTTATATTACAAAATTATAATTGGTTAAAATTTTATACATGACAGTAACCATAACACTCACCATACCAGTTTTTAATGTAAACCATACAATTACATAGCAGTAACCATAACAATAATTAATGGTACCCAAATAATTACATAACAGTAACCATCACAGTAACCACCTAATTTCATGACAGTAACCATACCAGTTTATTATGGTAACCACAACGTAAACAACCTTTATATCCAGCAACCTGTAATTAAAAGGGTATTGAATTTTATGTATACATAACACATGTACACTTAACATATTATATATGGCATAATACAATCTTGTAACTCTCTGGTTACTATCAAATCATTATCTGGTTACCCCTTTATACATGATTGGTTACCAACTGTATGTTTGAAAAAAATTCAACAAACACAACTTAAAAAGAAACAAAATACCAACCAACAAACAATATCTCTTTCATTAATGCTAATAAAATCAAATATGTAATCCCATCTATACATAAGATCCAATAAACATCAAAAAATCATAAACCATACACAAATGTTGTGTATAACACCAATACTTAATAAAAAAATACACAACAAAATTAATAAAGACAAAACAACAAAATCTGAACTAATCAAAATCTGGAACAAATCTTCCTGGAAATTCTCTATCAGTATCATAGCCCTCCAACTGCTTGTTCCTTGCATGCATATATAGGTTTGTGCATAACTTTTTCCGATACTGCGCAATGGGGAAAGGAATAGGAATCTGATCAAACTTCTGATGAATGACATGCTCAGCAAAACATATTGTGAACATCCCACAATCACTGTAACAACAAACAACATATAACAAAGATCAAAAATAAACTCAACCTATATATAATAATTAAAAAAATGTACACAAAATAACCCTTACCCATCTACTTGTTCAGGAACCGTCTCAGCAAATTCCAACTCAATTATATCATCTTCGTCCTTGTTGCGATACGGGTCACTGCTGAAGTCAATGTCAGCCCTATCCTTCCAAAAACCAGACTTGCGCAATAGAATGGGAAGAATGAAGATGTACGGCTCACAAACATCAGATATTTTAGTTTGCATGGATTTCCTTTTTGGTTGTAAAGAGTTGTAAACAGTTAGACACCTACGATGCACATCAAAAGTCAACAACAACCAATGGTCCGGTGATGACATATGAATTGGGAACAACACATAGTCAACGTTCCTCCATGGTGTGTTGACATCCATAAACAGCCCACGTATGTATTCAGCAACATCACCCTCCCCAGACAGAACAATTTTGTCACAATTTTTTTTTGTATACTCATTGAAAAGAGCGGTGATCTTGCTGTGAAACCAACAATCCGTGGTCGTTACCCTTATAGGAACACTTTCGGAATGTCTTGCCATTTTACGGAAATAATACAACGCAACATTGATGTGCTGAGCCAAAAAAATAATAATAGGATATTAACAGTTGTTGGAAAATGCAAGTATGTGATGAATGTAACTAAATAATGTAAACATAACTATAAAAACATAAATTTTTTAAAAAATTACTCACATCATCGTCTAACCACTGCCCAGGCGTCTTTACTTTATAGAACCACATCTTCGATGATATTGCAATTGATCCAAATACAAAAGAAGGCAAGATAATATCGTTCTTTCCAGGAAATTTGTCCGTCCTTCATTATAATAACATAATATTAGTATACAGACTAACATTAACAATTACCGTATTAATATACACACTACTACAAATCAAACTTGCACGTTCAATAATTAACATACTAAACAACCAACTTAATTTTAAACAATACCCTGATAACCAACAAATATTAAAATCAAAACCATAATCAAATAGTAACTAACACATAACTAATAGGTAACCAAAACATAAACTAATATTAACCAGAATATAAAGTAATAGCAACCATAACATTTATTAAGTAAACACCCCATTTATTTAATATTAACATTTATTTAATATTTAACATTATGCAGTAACCAAAATAAAATTAGTCAGTAACCAATTAAGCATTATACAGTAACCAATGTAATATTACTCGGTAAACAATACAGCTTTCTACATTAACCAATGACAGTAACCAAAACAGCATTATATAGTATAATGTTGCCTAGAAACCAATACAGCAAACCAAAATCAGTAAATTAAACAACAATTTAATTTTAAACATTAATCTGGTAACCAAACCATAATCACATAGTAACCGAAACATAACTATTAAGTAACCAAAACTTAATCTAATGGTAACCAGAATATAAAGTAATAGTAACCATAACATTTATTTAATAATAACCATATGTTACTACAATAATACAAACTTATTTGTTTCATAAAAAACTATAGCATTGTTAACAACAAAGAACAAACCTTTTTCTGTTGTTTATTCCAATTTTGAACCATTCTTCAAACAATGCCTCTTCAAATTTTGAGGGCATCTCCATGCATGATTTGGGGAATGCACTTAAACGTGCAAGTGTTTGACTAGCAGCACCCACTACAGTACATGATGAACCAGCCGATCCGAACTCTGCTGTATATGGAGAACGTAAAATGGCACTCTTTACAGTTTCACGAACAGGTCTACCAACGGCTTTGTGAACACTCTTCTCCAATTCATCACACTTTGCTATGTCCTGAGTGGTGAGAACCATAAAATCAAGAGCATACCTGCTTGCTGCCTCACATTTCATCCCCTTTTTCAGTTGACATAAAAAGGTAATATATACGATTAGTAACCTGAATAACGTAAACTAGTAACCAACTGACTATACAACAGCCAACAAACTTAAATGAACATGATATATTAGTAATCTGAATAACATAAACTAGTAACCAAATCATAATATAATAGTATACAAATTACAATATAATGGTAACCAAAACATAATATCATAGTAACCAATTCAATATATGATGGTAACCAAAACATAAATAACATTTAAATAAATGATGGCACATAATTATAACACTAACCTTATCAGCATCATACACAACAATCTCTTTCCCAGTACATTGGCTTAATATGTCAAAACACGGCATGTCATTATAATTGTCAATCTGTGCAAAATAAATAACAATTTAATAATTAAAACAAAAGACATATATCACATAACAAAAACAAACAAATATGTCTAACCTTGACATCTTCTTCATCATCATTATTTTTTTTTCATCAGGCTCTTCAACCATAACATCACGTTCAACTTCATTAGCAATCTCAATTACATTCACATCATTATTCTCCACGAGAATTGACACATCATCGCCAACTTCATTACTCAATTCAATTTCATTGACACCCTTCTTCTCAACTTCATCCAACACATCATCACCATCATTATTCTTATTCACCTTTGAACCATAATCAACAACCTCATCAACATGGACTTCCTCCACCCTAACATTAGCATCCTCATCAGCAGCATCATCAGCAACTTCACCACCTTCACCGCCTTCATCTCCTTCATCTCCTTCATCTCCTTCATCGTCATCGTGGTCATCATCATCATCATCATCATCATCATCATCATCATCATCATCATTATCACCACCATTGTCAGAATCGTCATCATCTGAATCACCATCAAGCTTTTTGCCCCCTACGTCTTTGATAGCACGTAACTCATCTCTAATAATAAACCTAATATCCCTGCATAACTGAACATGTAAAAGCTGCATTTCATCTTTGATATCAGTTCGCAACTTTCCAAATTCTTTCTTCAATTCATAAACTTCTTTCTTCAATTCAGACACTTTCTTCTCTAACGGCTTAGACCGTACATCAATTGCCTCTTTCACAACAGAAATATCAACGCCAATGTTGTCAGCCTTCACTTTTTTATCTACTTTTTTTTCACCATCCTTCCCATTAAAAAAGTAAAAACCGCCCAAATCAAGCCGATCCTTCTCCTCGGCGGTGGGAATCAAACGGTTTATCCTCAGCTGAAAGATAATAAGTATACTTAAATATATCATCTAACAAACAATGTACAATTACATTGAAATAAACAGTAAATAAAGAATCATAAACACATAATCAGTAACCAAATACATATATACATGTAACCAAATGTATAATAAGTAGTAACCAACTAAATTTATAAATGTAACCAAATGTGTATATTCGGGTAACCAACAACAATGTTGTTAGTAACCTGAATGTAATCTTATCAGTAACAGTATTTGAATATTCAATCAACCAAAAACATTGTTATTATTAACATGCATAAAAAATAATCAGTAACCAAATGTGTATATAAAGGTAACTAACTACATTGTTGATAGTAAACTTCACATAATATTTTCAATTATCAATTATATAACTAAAGTTAACTCAACATACCTGTCCGGAACAAAACACTAATTCATTCAACTTGTCATTTGAAAGCGACTTCATTAACTCCTTCCATTTGAATAAACGGAGATCCGACGGATGCTCGTCATTGCATATACCCCGATTTTTGAATGTCGGAATAGTTTCAAACATAAATACTTGGAATACATACGGAAGCCCGTTCAACTTGTACAACTTGGTATAATGATCCATGTAAAAATTGTATGTTGAAACACCATTCTTTCCTTTCCTATAACGCCCCTTCAAAGCATTAGACAAAGAGTACTTTGTCATCTCAAAAGCAACTTTCCCCCAAGGAAAACTACTGACATCGCCATAACACAAAAAATTAACCATTGCATCATCAACGTAATTTTCAGAAAATGTGCACATAATGAAATTAAAGACCAAAAATATCATAGACATCTTAATAGCCTCGTCATCATCGTCAAAAACTGTCTTCCTATATATCCTACCTATACTACTACGTGTCACAGCTTCGTCACCAAAAAACTTACCAATAATCAAATTCTCCATACCTTTATATGGAGTTATATCATCCTCACCCTTCCATCTCAACCCAGATATCATACAAAACTCAGGCAAACCGAACCTGACCCTTTTCTCTCCGAACAAAAACCACATTTCATCGTCATCCCTCTGGTGAACCTCCCTAACAAGAGCATGGTGAATAATCTGGGAATACATTTGGTGCTCACCAAACTCAAGAAAATTCCCAAAACATGTTGCCTTAAATTTATCCAGCTGACTCTTATTCAATTTTTTTGCAATGATACTGGGGACTTCCATGTCGCACCAATATATCACTTTTCCGTTGAATTTTCTGTTGCATTCTTCATAATAAAGATCCCATAACTGCAAGTAAACAAAATCAGATTTACAAAGTTAACTAACCAGTCATATGATAGTAACCAAAATAACATAAACAAGTAACCAATATAGCTTTAGTCAGAAAATAAAACATCATTAATCAGTAACCAATCTAGCATTAGACAGTAACCAAGACATCGTTACACAATATAATATTTAGACAACAGCCAACAAATCATTAGACATTAACCAAGACAATAACCAAGACAGAATTATACAGTAAACATCAATTTGCAAAGAAGGTAAACAATGTAAATTGGTTACTTATTAACGCTATCTTGGTTACCTTCATGCAACATGCTTGTTACTGTCTAATACATTGGTTACCAACCACGTGCTTAGCAATCATTAATCATTAACCATTCAGCATTATACAGTAACCAATATAATGTTGCACAGTAACCAATACAGCTTTATACAATATACTGGATAGACAATAACCAATACATCATTACACAGTAACCAAGACATCATAAGACATTGACCGATACGTCATTATACAGTAACCAATACACACATAATACAGTAACCAATAAATCATAAGACATTAACCAATACACTCATAAGACAGTAACCAAGACATCATAAGACATTGACCGAGACGTCATTATACAGTAACCAATACACACAAAATACAGTAACCAATAAATCATAAGACATTAACCAATACACTCATAAGACAGTAACCAAGACATCATAAGAGTAACCAATACATCATTAGACAGTAACCAACACATTATAAGACAGTAACCAATACATCATATGACAGTAACCAAGACATCATAAGACAGTAACCAATAAACTAAAAACACAATAACCAAGACATCATTAGACAGTAACCAAGACACACAAGACTGTAACCAATAAATCATAAGACAGTATCCAAGACACTCATAAGACAATAACCAAGACATCATTAGACAGTAACCAAGACATCATAAGACAGTAACCAATACATCATAAGACAATAACAAATACATCATTAGACAGTAACCAAGACATCATAAGACAGTAACCAATACATCGTAAGACAGTAACAAAGACATCATTAAATAATAACCAAGACATCATAAAACAGTAACCAATTCAGTTTTGGTTACCTACATGCAACATGGTGGTTATTATCTAATGCATTGGTTACCAATCATGTGGTTACCAAACATTAATCATTAATAATATGGAGTAACCAATTAAGCATTGTATAGTAACCAACTAAGCATTATACACTAAACATTAACAACATTTAAATTAACACACCTTTAAAATTCGTTGAGTTGGAATTATCTTCTGGATAAGCACTCGAGCTTCATTCTTCACAGTGACATCAAAATCAGAATCTAATTGCACTTCGGAATGTTTGATATCGCTATGTATCACCAAACTACTCTCATTCTTACTCGATTTATAACATACATCCTTCCCCTTTCCCTTTCCCTTGGTCTCCACAACAAATTTCTTCAATTTCTTAACAGAACTACCCTCCACAATCCTTTTCCTCTTCCCATCCTTCTTCCTTGTATCAACCATTCTATACAAAACATAAAAACAACAAAAACCAAAATAATGAATACTGCATTCTGTTAGTAAACTACTTTAATATATAATACATTAAACTATTAAGAAAATACTCACTTGAAGCAATAATAAACACCAGAGTCGATCAATGGAGAATAATAACTAGTAACAACTACAATGAACCAGACGAGTTTGAACGACAACGACAATGAACCATACAAGTAACGAGTAACAACGACAAAGGCGAACAACTCAACGAGTATGCCGAACAACTATGATATAGACGAAGAACGAACGAACAAGTATGAAGAACAATCACCGGAAACAAGATTTTTTAACTCCGATTACGTTTAGTCGCGACAGATGATAGAAGCAAGGGTTTCAGCATGCAAAAGAGGGTTTGGTAACTGCAGAGGTTATCACGCTATTCAAAAAAAAAATAGACAAGCGGTTATCACGCTATTTGATAAAAATACCTTTTTACGGTTTCAACTAATTAATATTTATCCTTAATCCTAGATATATTACTATTGTAAATATATATAATAAAATATTATATTTTTGTAATTATTTTATTAATGTATGATTTTTGTAATTATTTTTATAAATGTACTATAATGTGTAATTGTTCCTAATATATATAAATAGATTAACCAATACGCAAAACAACTAAATTCTTTGGGTTAGTATTTGGGTTCTCACATGGGTCTTCTATGAAATCTTTCTTCATGGAAGCATTGTAAGGCCCATAATGAAAATTTTGGGCTACATAAAAAGTTAATTTTGAAGTTGGAGTCTTGTTGTTGATGTTCCTCGTCCGTCCACGGCTCATAAACTGTTGGGTCGGATATTTATTAATATACAACAAATAGAAAGTAATTATAAAAATAGTGCATCAATCAAATAATTATAATAACAGTGTAATAATGTATAATAATATCAAAAATAGTGCAATACATGTCATATTATCCAATCTAACAAAAATAGAAAACCTTTAATTCAAGGAGAAAACTACTCCACTGAGTTCGGCAGTTACCAACTAACCCAAACATTCAAAAATCACGTCAAAAAAGAACGAATCCAAAGAAGAACAAATAGAAAACTTCATAGATCATTATAATCTGTAACAAAGGAGGAATCGAGAAGAAGCATAATCAGTAATAGAAAAGAAATCGAATTCGAAAGCATCAAGAACCAAAAACAGAGCAGCAGAACACCGACATTGACAAACCGATCAAAGGATTCCGAAACATAATCAAAAATTTGATTCTGAGACTGCAAACTGAATCTACAAAGTGACTACAAAGGTACGAAGCAATTAATCTATATATTGAAATCTATTAATTTAACTTGCTATCCAACAAAGATTGTAAGATTTATAACAGTAACAAAAACAGTACTGAATATAAGGATTAGTAGCTTTTTATTAATGGATTTCAAACCAGTAAAAAAACGATTGTCTAATATAAATATTAAATTAGTATTTGCGGGTTCAATACACTTTTGTTACGTATTTATTACAAATTCAAAGTTTGGGGACATTCATATAAAGGTTTGCTTACCTTGATTTAAGTGTTCATTATTTAGCAATTCACCTTCACAAAAGCATAATTTATGAATTTTTAATAAACGGAATGAAAACAGTATTTTTCAAAAGCATTGATACTAATAACATATATTTTGGTTACTATATAATGTTGATTTGGTAACCAATAAAGTAGTAATATTAATTTCAGTTACAAAAGAGTATTTGTTACACATTCATATTTTGACATAATTCATATAATAGATTGACAACATTCATATAAAGGTTTGGTTACTTTATATGAATGCAGAATTCAATACAATTTTGTTATAAATTTAAATGTTCATTCTTTAGTATTTATCCTTCACGACAACATAATTTGTGATTTGTTTATAAATTGAATGAAAACAGTATGTTACATAAGCATGGATACTAATTATGTCTATTTTGGTTACTTTATAATGTTGATTTGGTCACCTATTAAATAATATTAATTATTTTAGTTACCAAATCGTATTTGATACACATTCATATTTTGGCAGCATTCATAAAATAGTTTGGTTACATTCGTCTATCTATTCATTCTTTAATTTGACAATGCAAACACTGTGTTGAAAATATATGATTACTAAAAAAATGAATTTTGATTCCTGTGTGATGTTGATTTGGTCACTATTTACATAATTGTATTAATTTTAATGTTTCAGTTGTCGGAGTATTATGGATATGATTCCAGTAGTAATTTACTTCAACGGTACGTGGACTGACATTAACCAATATCAAAATTTCGAAGTTACAGGCCTACAAGTCCCTTCAACTTGTTCATTCACAGAAATGCACAACTTGATTTGCATTGCATTAAGTCTAGACTGCAACACAACAGAATTCTCAATCAAATTTCATATTAGAAACAATATCCCTCCGATCAAGGTGACAAATGAAGCAACCTTAAGATTCTATATGGAAGTCAATAGAAAATCAGATGAACATGGCAAGTTTCCACTGATTATAGATTCTGAATACAGTATTAGAGGCACTACAATCTTACAAAACATGATAAATGAAGAAGAAAATAGAATGCAAGCTAAAATGCCAATGAGATTGACACAATGAAATTATGAACCTGTATTGTTGGCAACACAAGAAGACTAAATTGGATCATAATATGTTGAGCACCTGGCCATTGAAGTTATTGATAAAGAACAAGACAGACAACAAGACATAGCAAACACTGGAGAACAATGTGATGAGGTCATATCAGATCCGAATAAGTTTGAAGTCAAAATTCATCAAACTTACAAAGACAAAAAAATCCTAACACAAGCAATAAGGCTACATTCAATAAGGTAAAACAGACAACACAAGGTTGAAAGAACAAGTGGTAGAGACTTTGTCCTGGTATGCATAGACAATGAAAATTGCAAATGGAAACTAAGAGCATCAAAGTTTAGGAAAAAAATTATGTTCAAGGTGAGAGAATTTAATGATTTACACACATGTTCGTCCAATATACTGCTTGGAGATCACATACAAGCAAATAGACAGATGGTTAGTGAATGCATAATGCATAGATTAATGAACTTCAAGAAAATTTACACACCAACCGATATTGTGAAAGACATGATGACAGAGTATAATGTGTCCATCTCCTACCAAAAAGCATGGAGATCGAAAGAAAAAGCAATGGAAAAAGTAAGAGGAAATCCACACGACTACACTCTGATCCCTTTATGGTTGCACATGCTGAAAAAAACAAATCCAAGTAACAATTGGAAACTGTTCGTTAAAATTTTAAAATATTTCAGTTACCAAAATTAAATGATTTGGTTACCTAATAAGGAAGGTTTGTCTACTAACTGTAGTGTTGAAATATAAATAAAAAATGGTTTTTGCAGGCGACCAGTATCTACATGAAATGTAACTATTAAATAGCAGTTTAGACACCATCTAAACACTATGCAAAATATTAAATGCTAAGTAATTGGATACCAGTAGTAATACACATAGTTATCCTAAACTACAAATACGGACAATATTTATTACATATATTTACGTTAACCTAACTGAAAATTCATTTCAAGATCCATCACATCCTTAGATTTGGAAAAAAAATGGTCGCTTCAAATATCTCTTCTTTGCAATAGGAGCATCCATTGAGCATGGCACCATTGTTTCCCGATCATTGTAATTGATGGCACGTTCATACAATCAACCTATGGGGGTACACTTCTCATAGCAAGCACACAAGATGCAAACTGAAACATTATACCCATTGCTTTTGGAGTGGTTGGCAGTGAAAATGAATTATCCTGGAGATGGTTTTTCATCAATTTAAGAGATGCTTGTGGAGTTAGAGAATGACAATGCATTGTTTTAGATAGACATGAAGCAATTTTAAGGAACTTAACTATGTGTTCCCTGATGTCATGCACGGTTCATGCACATACCATATTTTGAAAAATATAAAAAATAGATTCAAAAAGAAAGGAGAAGAAATCAAAAAAGCATACAACGCAGCTTGTAGAGCTTACACTATTGAAGAATTTAACATACACATGGCTCAACTTGATGCAATTGATGCTCGAATAAGGACATATTTGGAGGAAAAAGTGAATCTGGAAAAGTACACGAGGCTTCATGAGACTGTAAGCACCTACTCAACAATGACTTTAAACACCGCCGAATCTATTAACAATGAAATCAAGGGAATAAGAGATCTTCCAGTTGCGTCGATGATTGAATGCCTATGTTGTATAGTTCAAAGATGGTATTTCACAAACAAACAATCAGCAATATCAACTTTCACTACCCTTTCCACAACAGATGAGAGAAGATTGCAATCTAATATCATTGAGTCAAAGAAACTTAAGGTCAGTCATATAACTTTTAAATTGTTAGTTGCATGCCTACAAAAAGTTGCATCTGAAATTAAAGGAAACCAAATTATGCATTTTTGGTTACCATTATAAACTGTAAAAGTTAAAAACAGTACATATGACTTTCATTATTCCAAATTACATATAAAAAAAATTATTATACATACTAACTACACCATTAAATTCTGTTATAGGTTGAGACATCAAACCTAGTGATTTCACTATTTACGATGTCACCAAACAATTTATCGTGGACATGGAACAAAAGACATGCACATGCCGTAAATTTCAGTACTATGAGATGCCTTGCTCACACGTTGCTGCTGTTATTAGCAAAAGGAATTTGAGCTGTTATGATTTTTACTCAAAATACTATTTAAAGAAAACTTTGGTAGACATGTATTCAACTTCCATCATGTCGTTAGATGACAAAGAGAATTGGGATGTTCTAGACAAGATTAAAAACATATGTGTCAAACCACCAAATACAAGAAGACCAACTGGAAGACCAAAGATAGGTAAGTACAAGCATGTATCTAAAAATAGAGTTCAAAATAAATGCAGCAGATGCCAAGAAAAAGGTCACAACAAGAAAACATGCAATAATCCACCAATTTTGAGATCAAGAAAGTTTTGATATAATACAACATCAAAACAATTGTAACAAACTCCTTGAAGTTTACTGTGGTTGCTCAATAGCCATACATATTGTAATCATTTTATTGGTGTAAGAAAACCAAATTTATCTTGCACAATATTGAAAGATGATTATTTTCATTAATTTCCTTTTAACATAAAGTAATTCTATCTTCAAATAACAATATACATAAAAGACGTACATGTCATAATTGGTTAACTAATCTGTAATTTTTCTTTATGACAATCTGGTTACCCACTAAAACTAAAATGGTTATCTTTACATACAAATTTGGCAACCAACTGTACCATATAAAAAACAGATGGTTTTAAGCTTGATAATTGTTTTTGTAAATTTTTTTATTATTATTTTTTAAGCTTAAAAAATAAAATGTATACATTTCTTTGGATGCTTGTCTACACTCTAAACCTTAAAAAACACATAGAATCGAGAATTGTTTAACTGATTTTTAAATTACTAGAACTATTTGGTTATCCACAAATACTAATGATTGTAACAGTAACCAACATTATTTGGAAATCTTTGTATGACTATTTACAAACCAGCTGAAGCAGAAAAACAAATACATGAAAGAAATTGTTAACTGTTTTAGAATTTACTGTTAGGACTGTTTAGTTACCAACAACAACTAAACTTGTTACCTTTGTATGCAAATTTGGCAACCAATTGTACCATATAAAAAATAGATGTTTTTAAGCTTGATAATTTTTTTGTACTTTTTTTTATTACTATTTTTTAAGCATAAAAAAATAAAATGTATACATTTCTTTGGATGCTCGGCTACACTCTAAACCTTAAAAAACACATAGAATTGAGAAATGTTTAAGAGATTTTAAAATTACTATAACTATTGGGTTACCCACAAATACTGATGATTGTAACAGTAACCAACATTATTTGGTAACCTTTGTATGACTGTTTCCAACCAACAGAACCACAAAAAATAAATACATGATATAAATTGTTAACTGTTTTAGATTTTACTGTTAGGACTATTTGGTTACCAAAAACAATTAAAATTGTTACCTTTGTAGGCAAATTTGGCAACCAACTGTACCATAAAAAAATATTTATAATATTATTTGTGAAAATAAAATACTAGACCAAAAAACAACAATGTGTGTTAGCTTTTATTATTGGTGTTTTTAATAATGACAATATATTTATACATGTTGATTAAGGAAATATGTAGGATTGCATGAAGTATTCCTTGCCCAAGAAGCTTAAAATGTATTTCTTTATTGCTGGAAATTTAATTAATATATATTGTTAATACAATTTGCTTTTATTGGGTCTATTAAGGAATTTGGTTCTCTATGTCATCTGTTTGAGTTAGAGTTCATCATGGAAAGTATTTGACTAATTCAAATTCGTATGGAATTAAGTTGTTTAAGGAAACAGACTATTAAATCTCATGGACTCTTTTACCTTATCATGCATATCTTTTAGCTCATTTATTTTTGCTTGGGTTATTATTATTATATCTTTCTTATATATATATATATATATATATATATATATATATATATATATATATATATATATATATATATATATATATGGTTACCAATTTGAATATTGGTTTGGAGATTTTCTAAGAGTTGGTATATTTAAGGAATCTCATTCAAAGTTGCTAACAGCTAGTGGGACTCTTTCAACTAGTCTTTGGATATTATTTAACTCCTTCATAATAGTACATCTCTTATATCTACTGAGTTGTTATTACTAACGTATATATTTTATTTCAAAGAATTAGCTGTTGCTTGGATTGGGATGTTGCTGTCATAGCCGTTGCTCCACTCTTCTTTATATATACCGTTTGCTTGGCTCATTGGAAGTACAAGACTAAAGAACAGAAAGAAAGCTAATTTGAGATACATAAGATTCACTATATCACTCCTTTAATCTCAGTTTACAGTGTTGTTCTTATATCCCTTCTTTCAATATATATTATAAACATAATACAAGTCTAGGTTGGCTTGGGGTTTTTTTTATTTTAGTAATATTCAGTCTGTACAAAGAAGCTATCAAAGTCTCAGAGGTGAGAGGTGTTGCAGAGGTGCAAAGGAGGCAGAGGTGTCCAATCGATTGTCGTTGTAACATGGAGTTCTATTTACTTTGTAATTGCTGAATATTATTTTAATAAAGTGAGTCTCCAATCCTAGTTGGGATTGGACGTGGATTAGGCTACTAGACTAAAGGATAGGGGCTGAACCACATAAAAATCTTGGTGTGATTTACTGTTCTTTTGTTTCTGTTTTAAACTTTAATATCCTGTAGATTTTGGTTTAAGTCAGAAAATTTTATACTAATACGGACAAGTATTAGCTGTCCGTTTATAACAGACGAAGAACATAACTAATACGGACAGGGTTAGACCGTCCGATTATAGCCTGCTATAGTAAACTTTAAAAATTGATCACTGTAGATCACTTCTGAGTATTTACACCTATTCACCCCCTCTAGGTGTGCTTAATTACAGAATTACATTTGGTATCAGAGCAAGGCTCTACTAATATTGATCTTTGCAGGTCGTAGGGAAAGATCCTATGGCACACCTCAATTTTTAAGAAGGTCAATCCACAAGCCGGCCACCTTTGTTGCTTAGAAGTGAAAACTTCAACTTTTGGAAGTTTAGAATGATGATCTATCTCAAACAAGACCCATAGGAATGGTGGGTTGTTGAAAATGGCCCTGTCATTCCAAGATATGATGATGGAAAATCTAAGACTCTCATGAAAATGGATTCAAATGAATCGTACATGGTATCCTACGACTCCAAAGTCATGAACACGCTGCTAAGTGGGATGATTCAAGCTGAAATTGACAAAATTTCTGCATGCACCACTGCTAAAGAAATATGGGATACAATCATCATGAGCCATGAGGGAACTACTAAGGTAAAAGAAGTTAAATTAAGTATGCTAATGCAAGAATATGAGCTTTTCAGGTTAGAGAAGAATGAATCCATCAAAGAAGCTCAAGCTAGATTCCTCACTCTTATTAACTCTCTAAGTATGCTCGGCCAGAAAATTGATCAAAGGGAGATAAATAGAAAGATACTTAAAGTCATGCCCAAACGGTTCGCACCAAAAGTTACAACTCTTCAAGATTCAACAACAATCAGTACAATGGAAACTCTCACTTTATTTTGAGAACTTGGAGAATTTAAAAATCAGTTAAGAAGGTATGATGAAGAGGATGAAGCACCAATAAAGAAAACATTGGCACTTCAAGTTAAAAGCAACAATGAAAGTGATCACGAAGATTTTGATGAAGAAATTGAAATGCTCTCAAGAAAACTCGAGAGACTACTTCAAAGGAAGAAACAAAGAAAAATTCAAAATGGTAGCTCAACTCCAGTGAGTAAGTCCGAAACGAAACAAGAAGAAGAAAATGTCCAACTCTGTTTCATGGGACTAGAAGATGATGATCAACTTGAGATAATAAATTTTTATAAAGTTTTTGAAATATCTATACCTGATTATATTGTTTTACAAAATAAAAATCAACAACTCAAAAAGAAAACTGATTATTTTAAGAATTGTGTAAATGAGCTAATGAATGAAGTTAAGTCGCTTGTTAAAGAGAGAAAAGAAAATGAATATCTTAAAAATAAAAATGAAGTGTTAAAAGAAAATTTGAAAATGAGAGATGCATGCATAAATGCTTTTAATGATGGAAAAATGATGTATATGCAACATGATGATAATATAACAAATGCAGAAATACCATCTTTAAAAAATGATCTTGCTAAATTTGTGCAAGGAGAAGAGAACCTAAATGTTATGTTAGGGGCACAAAGGTCTAGTCTTGATAAACAAGGAATTGGGTATAATCCTATTAAAAATGTGAAAAATAGAACTAATGATAATATTAGAATGATTATTAATAAACCAAGGTTTAAACCACTTTATTGTTCATCGTTTGTTACTTGTAAAAATATAGTTTTAAAGGTCATTTTGATTCTAATTGTAATAAAATTAGAATAAAAGAAATTTGGGTAAAGAAGTATGATTTATATACTACTAATCCAAAAGGACCCAAGAAGATTTGGGTACCAAAAAGGTAGAGACTATTTGTTCATTTTGTAGATGTCTCAAGGTCAAAAAGGAGACGAATAGTAGTTACTTATAAATTATTTGGCGAAATCTGTAAGTACCTCATATTATTTTTTAAATAATATTTTAATTAGATATATGGATTTTCTAACACAAGGGTTCATAATATTATTTATTCTAAAGTTTTTATTGTGCTAAATGTTCCATATTTAATACACATGACAATCATGATGAGGAATTTGTACTTGTAATTTTTTTTATGAACTTATGATCTGTAAAAGGAAGAGAATGAGTATTCTGCAGGAAAAAGTAATCTGGAATGTGAAAATAAAATAGTAGAATCCAGACAGCTTAACCCGTCCGAATCAGAAGGAAAGACAGCTAAAATCAGATAGCCTGACCCGTTCGTTTTAGTAGAAAACTCAGACATGTAGACACCAAAAAAACAGACAGCCAGACCCGTCCGATTTAGAAGAAAATTCAGATGAACACTCAGATGCAGAATTTGATATATCACAGTTTGAATCCAACGAACAGATGACCACTACCAAGCTTCCTAGATCATGTCAAACTGTGGGAAATCATCCCCCAAATTTGATTATAGGCGACCTCCACATTGGATGATAAAAAGAAGTATTTTTAAAGAGATTTGAAAATCCAAAATCGAAAACGTTAGAGCACATCTAGCGAGCTTACTATTGGTAACAACAATGTTGATATATAGGTAACAAATCACAAAGGTATGATCGTATTGATATATATGAATTAATTTTTGTTGATGACAAGGGGGAAAGATATTTGGATAATGATGATTGTTATAATCAACTTGTGCTTAATGATTTCTTTTTGATAATGAAAAAGGGGGAGATATATTTGTTATTTGAATTGGTTTGAATTATTTGAATTGGTTTGATATTTGTTATTTGAATTGGTTTGAATTAGTATTCATGTTGGTAGTGAGAATATGCAATGATGGTTATTTGGATCAAGTCATTTTTTGCTCCTTCATATGCATAAATTTAGGGGGAGGCATATACTTAGAGGGAACATGTTATTATAAAGTTTAATATATTGTTATCATCAAAAAGGGGGATAATGTTAATTTTTATTATTGGTATTTTTAATAATGACAATATATTTATACATGTTGATTAAGGAAATATGTTGGATTGCATGAAGTATTCATTGCCCAAGAAGCTTAAAATGTATTTCTTTATTGCTGAAAATTTAAATAATATATATTGTTAATACAATTTGCTTTTATTGGGTCTCTTAAGGAATTTGGTTCTCTATGTCATCTGTTTGAGTTAGAGTTCATCATGGAAAGTAATTGACTAATTCAAATTTGTATGGAATTAAGTTGTTTAAGAAAACAGACTATTAAATCTCATGGACTCTTTTACCTTATCATGCATATCTTTTAGCTCCTTTATTTTTGCTTGGGTTATTATTATTATATCTTTCTAATATATATATATATATATATATATATATATATATATATATATATATATATATATATATATATAAAGTCCGGATCTTAAGCTCACCCCTTATCCAACTCACCCGAGCTCACCCCCCTTTAGCGACGGACCCGGCGACGGTTTGGTCATACAACTGTCGTCTATACTTTTAGCGACGGACAACATATAATGTCGCTAAAAGTATAGACGACGGTTGTATGACCGAACCGTCGCCGGGTCCGTCGCTAAAGGTGGGGTGAGCTCAGGTGAGTTGGATAAGGGGTGAGCTTAAGATCCGGACCGTATATATATATATATATATATATATATATATATATATATATATATAGTTACCAATTTGAATATTGGTTTGGAGATTTTCTAGGAGTTGGTATATTTAAGGAATCTTTTCAAAGTTGCTAACAGCTAGTGGGACTCTTTCAACTAGTATTTGGATATTATTTGACTCCTTCATAACAGTACATCTCTTATATCTACTGAGTTGTTATTGCTAACGTATATATTTTATTTCAAAGAATTAGCCGTTGTTTGGATTGGGATGTTGTTGTCATAGTTGTTGCTCCACTCTTCTTTATATATAATGTTTGCTTGGCTCATTGGAAGTACAAGACTAAAGAACAGAAAGAAAGCTAATCTGAGATACATAAGATTCACTATATCACTCCTTTAATCTCAGTTTACAGTGTTGTTCTTATATCCCTTCTTTCAATATCTATTGTAAACATATTACAAGTCTAGGTTGGCTTGGGGTTTTTTTTTTAGTAATATTCAGTCTGTACAACGAAGCTATCAAAGTTTCAGAGGTGAGATGTGACGCCCCCAAAATTAGGTATACATCACCCATTTTGGGTCGTCAGATACATGGTACAAAATACAAATATAACTTACTAATACAACTGTCGTGTACAATACGACAAAACATAAACTGTGAGTTTGAATACAAATATTATCTTCTAAAGAGTATTCATACTCAAAAGGAGTCCTCATTACATTTATTAACACAGCATTACATAGATTAGTGAGGACAACTAACTAATACTATCATTCGGACCATCACTCCGTTCCCCGACTTGCCCCAGCTACGTTCTCAGTTCTTGAAGAGAACAGTGAAAGAAAGGGTGAGCTCAACTAGCCCAGTAAGAAATATTATGACTAAGATAATGCAGAATAAATTATCATTAGCCTTCAACAATGTTAAACTGATAAAATATAATAGACATCAAGTTTAACTGCAGCGGAACAAGCAATCCATTAAAAGAGTCAAGTAGAAAATAAACTCTACTGTCTTTTATGATTTAAAAGGTTTTTCAACACTGTGATCGCTGGGACTCAGCTTAATAAAATAATCCACATCATCGAATCACCCCTGCACTACGGCCAAAGATTTTCGTGTATTCATTAATGGTCATGATCATGCCAACAACTGTCCATCAATGCACTACGGGCCAATGAGGACTTTTACCACATCATTTGTAACATTACGGTCATGATTATACCGAATAATCCCTGGTCATAATCATACTAAGTCCATCTATGCACTACAGGCCACAGATGACTTTCAACATTTTATAAACATGAGGATGATGACAATGATATAAGAATTCAATAAAACAAGTTCAAGAATTAATTTATCCAGGAACTGATAACGTCCAAATTGTCAACATGATACTGCTTTGTGGAGTAAAATTCAAGAATGATCAGGAGAATATTTTCATGAATAGATACTAGATGAAGCGCAAATATCAAGGATATTCCACTAATTTCATAGAGTATAGAAGTCAAAGTTTTAATCAACTGAGTATAATAAAGAATGGAATAACAAAAGAATTCACCATGCATGCGATAGACCGCACAGACAGGTTATTCTTAACAGAATAATAATAATGGAACCAGGTCCGGCGTAAACGCACAGACAGGATATTCCGACAGAATAATAAATAATGGAACCAGGTCCGGTGTAAAACACACAGACAGGATGTTCCAACAGAATAATAATAAAAACGAAACCAGGTCCGGTGTAAAACACACAGACAGGATGCTCCAACAGAATAATAAACGGAACCAGGTCCGGTGTAAAACACACAGACAGGATGTTCCAACAGAATAATAGAAGAATGTCACCAAGTATAGGGTAGACCGCGTATACTGGTTATTCCAACAGAATAATAACGAATGGAATAACAGAAGTTCTCTTCATTAATATAAAAGAAATAATATTCCCTACCGTTTTAAAGAAGAACTGAAATATAAGAGTAGGAAAGGAGCAGAATACTTTTCTATAGCTTCTCTATAATTTCTCTCTCTAGAGTTTCAGTGAATTCGTATGAAAATAATGAAAGAATGAGCTTCTATTTATAGGAAAATGGACTGCATAGTAACTAACTTATGAACAGTCCAGATCGATTTACTTTTAAACGGACGGTCCAGATCGATTTAATAAAATATTCTAATAAAACAAAATTTTTTAAATATAATATATATATATATATATATATATATATATATATATATATATATATTTGCCTGCCATATACGACTTTGAGGAACAGATAATCCCATCAACTTTGTTTTCATATAACATTAATCTGTGAGCAACAAGGAAGATGACCATTATATCAATTATATAACATATATATAATAATGAAATATTACTCCTTCGTCCAAATTTTTCTACCACCGACCCAATCAACACATATAATATAGCATAGTAATCTTCCTTCCTGACCACTTTTTTTTCAACAAAAGTCATTATATCATATATATATTACTTATAATGCACTCCGTCCTTTTTTTTCTTCTTCTTCTTAAACATGAATTCCAGCCTTTTCAGTTTCCAATATGCACACGTCACACTTACACACTTATAATATATATATATATATATATATATATATATATGCTGTATAATCATCTACCGACTATTTTGAAAAACGGGTAAATGGGTGTTTATAAAATAAGCAAAACTGAGTGACTTCTCCCGTAAGCATCAATAATTAATACCGTGTGCTACTGTGCAACCACGCGTATTATTGTACTTTTAACACCGGGTGTTTCAACAGTTTCAACGGTAAAACTTCCGCCGTTATTTTCATAAAGTATTTTTGTCGTTTTCTCAATCCGACAATAATTCCGTTGTGGGGTCCACCAATAATTGTACCGTCGTACGGATATTCCCCGACAAAAAGAATATTCTCCGACCAATCGAATATAATATGACAACTTGCATACTTTACAAAATTTATAAATACTACCCATAACTATTATATCAAATCCACACAATAATATAAAAAATTATTTCGAGAAAAATTAAATATTTATTCATAAAATCTGGGGTTTCACAATCTCCCCTCCTTATAGAATTTCGCCCTCGAAATTTACGTACGTACTTGGTATGCCGAACATCGAAATTTACGTACGTACTTGGTATGCCGAACATGTGAGGATACCTTGACTTCACTTCAAATTCTAACTCTTGAGGTATAACCTTTAAGCATCGAATATGATCCTCTTATCCAAGATGTTAACACGTATCTCCTCATACGTTAAATCTTTCGCAATTTCGTCCGGTTCTAAATTAATAATGCGGTTCGGGTCGTCCACATATTTACGTAACATCGATACGAAAAAAAATGTTCTGAACACGCAACATACTTGGCGGTAAAACGAGTCTATAGGCCACAGTTCCTACTTCATCGAGGATTTCAAATGGGCTAATTAAATCGAGAGTTGAGATTTCCTCTCTTCGTCGATTCTTGCTTCTAGAATAACGCCCTCTTGAACCTTCTTCTTCACATTTATCAACTCTTAGTATGTAGCTTGAGCGGCTTTAACTTTATCAATTAAAGTCGATTTTAATCGTATATTCGATATCTTCACGTGGGTTCGAATATTTGCACTTATAACCGTATACGATCTTCTACACAACGCGTCAGCTACCACATTCACTTTTCCACGATGTTATTGAATGGTACGATCGTAATCTTCAACAGCTCGAGCCAACGTCTTTGGCGCATAATACGTTCGTTTTAGTTGAAGAAATATTTGAGGGTTTAAGAAATGGGTTTTGTACTGGGGTCAATACAAAATTCAATTTTACGCTCTGGGGTAGGCTAAGAAGTCTTCAAGAATACGTCAAGAAATTCATTAACAATAGAAATATCATTCAAAACTGTGACCCTCATCCAAGACTTGGATAACACGTCACATTGATACCTATCAACTTGCCATCGTCATTTACAACGTCTCCTACGGAAAGTCTAGCTTCGGTGCATTCCACACCAGGAAGTCAACAACGAAAGGAACGGGGATTTTTACTTATGGCTTGATATGACAATGATTGACTTTAGTGATTTGGTTACTTGAATTCGCATAATAGGTTGGTTAGGAATATGAAAACTAACAACCTTACGAAAAGCATGATGAGCAGTTAACCAATCGTTTTTAAAAATCACATCAATGCAAGTATTTTCAAAGAGATAAGATCAACAGGTAATGTGAAAGTGTTGATTTGAACAAGATTTATAAATAGTGGAGTTAACGAAGGTTTCTCCTAACAGAGTTTCAACAGTTAAGTCAAGTCTAATAATTTTTTTTAAGGGCCAAGTTTAGACGTTGAACACAACTAGGTGAAATACAAGAGTGGGTAGAACCAGTATCGAATAAGGTACAAACCTCGCAAGGGTTTATGATTAGCTTACCCGCGATAACTTCATTTGGGTTCCTCACTTGTTGGAAAGTCATGACAACCGCTCTCCCTTGAACTACCCGGCTTTGACTTGTCTGGGGTAGCATTTGATGTCATCTCTATCGTTGGAATTGACTTTAATATAGGGCATATTCCACCCTCAACTGCTTCATCGTACTCCTGCTTCATGATCTGAATCATCAATCTTCGATCCATATCGAGTTCAGATTGACCGCTCTGTACAGGGTAATTCAAAACTCGATGTTGGGTTCTCCCAATTGCTGTCCAAAAAGAGAAATGTATATCATCTATTTTAGCCTTTTTGGATCGGACGTCTCTTTCTACAATATCAACACGTCGTGCGGCTTTTACCCACGCATCCTTCATTCTCACTCGTTCAGTTGTTTCTTCTTTAAGTTGATCCTTGATATTTGAATTCTCAGATTCCAACTTTAATATCTTACACTCTGCCAAAGCGTGATTTTGTTCGAGCATCACATACCGGGTAACAAAATTTTGAATCGTTACATCTCTTTGCTCCACGACCGCCTGCCGTTCTTCAGCCTGCTCTTCTAACTCATGAACACGATTTTGTAATTCTAAGTTTTGATCATAGATTTCTTCTAACCAATTCTCCTCAGGTTCCTCTTCTTCCTCTTCTTCCTCTTATTCCTCTTCTTCCTCACTCTCAGCTGATACCTCTGCCACTGGCTCGGGTGCAACTATTAGTTCTTCACTTATCACGTAGATATCTCTAATTTCTTCTTCGCCTGATATTACATTATCTTGGTTGGTGATTAGAGGTGTCACGGTCTCATTCACTCCATTGTTGACGTTTCCAGCTGCCATTTTCAAATACTGCCACAAAACAAGGGTTAATTAACATATAACATATTATCCATATACTTTGACCGACCAATTAAATACCAAATAAACTTAGGTAGGTCATACTAGCGAAGGAATTCCCCGTCTCTCCCCTCCTAGTTCTATTCTCACATCTTAGTCAGGGATCATATCCCTAAGCTCTGATACCAACTGTGACGCCCCCAAAATTAGGTATACATCACCCATCTTGGGTCGTCAGATACATGGTACAAAATATAAATATAACTTACTAATACAACTGTCGTGTACAATACGACAAAACATAAACTGTGAGTTTGAATACAAATATTATCTTCTAGAGAGTATTCATACTCAAAAGGAGTCCTCATTTCATTTATTAACACACCATTACATAGAATAGTGAGGACTACTAACTAATACTATCATTCGGACCATCACTCCGTTCCCCGACTTGCCCCAGCTACGTTCTCAGTTCCTGAAGAGAACAGTGAAAGAAAGGGTGAGCTCAACTAGCCCAGTAAGAAATATTATGACTAAGATAATGCAGAATAAATTATCATTAGCCTTCAACAATGTTAAACTGATAAAATATAATAGACATCAAGTTTAACTGCAGCGGAACAAGCAATCCATTAAAAGAGTCAAGTAGAAAATAAACTCTACTGTCTTTTATGATTTAAAAGGTTTTTCAACACTGTGATCGCTGGGACTCAGCTTAATAAAATAATCCACATCATCGAATCACCCCTGCACTACGGCCAAGGATTTTCGTGTATTCATTAATGGTCATGATCATGCCAACAACTGTCCATCAATGCACTACGGGCCAATGAGGACTTTTACCACATCATTTGTAACATTACGGTCATGATTATACCGAATAATCCCTGGTCATAATCATACCAAGTCCATCTATGCACTACAGGCCACAGATGACTTTCAACATTTTATAAACATGAGGATGATGACAATGATATAAGAATTCAATAAAACAAGTTCAAGAATTAATTTATCCAGGAACTGATAACGTCCAAATTGTCAACATGATACTGCTTTGTGGAGTAAAATTCAAGAATGATCAGGAGAATATTTTCATGAATAGATACTAGATGAAGCGCAAATATCAAGGATATTCCACTAATTTCATAGAGTATAGAAGTCAAAGTTTTAATCAACTGAGTATAATAAAGAATGGAATAACAAAAGAATTCACCATGCATGCGATAGACCGCACAGACAGGTTATTCTTAACAGAATAATAATAATGGAACCAGGTCCGGCGTAAACGCACAGACAGGATATTCCGACAGAATAATAAATAATGGAACCAGGTCCGGTGTAAAACACACAGACAGGATGTTCCAACAGAATAATAATAAAAACGGAACCAGGTCCGGTGTAAAACACACAGGCAGGATGCTCCAACAGAATAATAAACGGAACCAGGTCCGGTGTAAAACACACAGACAGGATGTTCCAACAGAATAATAGAAGAATGTCACCAAGTATAGGGTAGACCGCGTATACTGGTTATTCCAACAGAATAATAACGAATGGAATAACAGAAGTTCTCTTCATTAATATAAAAGAAATAATATTCCCTACCGTTTTAAAGAAGAACTGAAATATAAGAGTAGGAAAGGAGCAGAATACTTTTCTATAGCTTCTCTATAATTTCTCTCTCTAGAGTTTCAGTGAATTCGTATGAAAATAATGAAAGAATGAGCTTCTATTTATAGGAAAATGGACTGCATAGTAACTAACTTATGAACAGTCCAGATCGATTTACTTTTAAACGGACGGTCCAGATCGATTTAATAAAATATTCTAATAAAACAAAATCTTTTAAATATAATATATATATATATATATATATATATATATATATATATATATATATTTTTGCCTGCCATATACGACTTTGAGGAACAGATAATCCCATCAACTTTGTTTTCATATAACATTAGTCTGTGAGCAACAAGGAAGATGACCATTATATCAATTATATAACATATATATAATAATGAAATATTACTCCTTCGTCCAAATTTTTCTACCACCCACCCAATCAACACATATAATATAGCATAGTAATCTTCCTTCCTGACCACTTTTTTTTCAACAAAAGTCATTATATCATATATATATTACTTATAATGCACTCCGTCCTTTTTTTTCTTCTTCTTCTTAAACATGAATTCCAGCCTTTTCAGTTTCCAATATGCACACGTCACACTTACACACTTATAATATATATATATATATATATATATATATATATATATATATATATATATATATGCTGTATAATCTTCTACCGACTATTTTGAAAAACGGGTAAATGGGTGTTTATAAAATAAGCAAAACTGAGTGACTTCTCCCGTAAGCATCAATAATTAATACCGTGTGCTACTGTGCAACCACGCGTATTATTGTACTTTTAACACCGGGTGTTTCAACAGTTTCAACGGTAAAACTTCCGTCGTTATTTTTATAAAGTATTTTTGTCGTTTTCTCAATCCGACAATAATTCCGTTGTGGGGTCCACCAATAATTGTACCGTCGTACGGATATTCCCCGACAAAAAGAATATTCTCCGACCAATCGAATATAATATGACAACTTGCATACTTTACAAAATTTATAAATACTACCCATAACTATTATATCAAATCCACACAATAATATAAAAAATTATTTCGAGAAAAATTAAATATTTATTCATAAAATCTGGGATTTCACATGAGAGGTGTTGCAGAGGTGCAAAGGGGGCAGATGTGACACCCCCAAAATAGGTATACATCACCCATCTTAGGTCGCCAGATACAAGGTACTGAATACAAATACAAACTAATTATACAACAGTCGTGTAAAATACGATAAAACATAGGCTGTGAGTTTTAATACAAATATTGTCATCTAGACAATATCCACACTCAATGGAGTCCTTATTACATTTATTATCACACCATTTCATATAATAGTGAGGACTACTAATGCACCATCTTGGACCATCACTCTGTTCCCTGACTAGTCCCAGCTACGTTCTCATTTCTTAAACAGAACAATGAAAGCAAAAGGGTGAGTTCAACTAGCCCAGTAAAAAATATTATGACTAAGATAATGCAGAATAAGTTATCATTAGCCTTCAACAGTATAACAACTGATAGAATATAATAGACAACAAGTTTTAGATCAAAGACTGCAGCGGAATAAGCAATCCATTAGAAGAATCAAGTAAAGTATAAAATCTATTATCTTCTATGATTTAAAAAGCTTTTCATCAACTTTATCGCTGAGACTCAGCTTAATAAATAAAATCGAATCATCCCTGCTCCACGGTCAAGGATATTCAGGTAATCATCAATGGTCATGATTATACCGAATAACCCCTGGTCATAATCATACCAACAACTGTCCACCAATGAACTATAGGCCAATGAGGATTTTTACCACATCATTCGTCACATTACGGTCATGATTATACCGAATAATCTCTGGTCATAATCACAATATAAGCATGAGGATGATGACAACGACATAATAATTCAATAAAACAAGTTCAAGAATAAATTTTAAAGATTTATAAATTAATTTATCTAAGAACCAATAACGTCCAAATTGTCAACATGATACTGCTTTGTAGAGTAAAATTCAAGAATGCTCAGAAGAATATTTTCATGAAAAGATACTGGATGAAGCGAAAATATCAAAGATATTCCACTAATTTCATGGAGTATAGAAGCCAAAGCTTTAACCAACTGAGTATAATAAAATATATGAAACTGCAAATGAATTTTCGCCCGCCATGCGGTAATCCACGTAGACAGATCATTTCCAAAATTTAATAAGGAATGAATACGAAGGATCATTCACCATGCATATGGTAATCCACATAGACATGTTATTCCAACAGAATAATAAAGAATGGAACCAGGTCATACGTAATTCGCACAGACATGATATTCCAACAGAATAATAAAGAATGGAACCAGGTCATGCATAATCCACACAGACAGGATATTCCAACAGAATAATAAAGAATGAAATATCAACAGAATTCACCAGGCATGCGATAGATCTCACATGCAGGAATAACAGAAGAATTTCACCATGTATGCGGTACTTCGCATAAACAGGTTATTCCAACATAATAATAAAGAATGGAATAACAGAAGAATTTCACCATGTATGCGGTACTTCGCATAGACGGGTTATTCCAACATAATAATAAAGAATGGAATAACAGAAGCTCTCTTCATGAATACGAAAGAAATAATACCCCTTACGAGTAAAACAAATAATATCCCTTACGAGTACAACAAATAATATCCCTTACCTTAGAAAAACTAAATACTAGAGTAGTGAAGTAGCAGAATATTTTTCTTCTTTCTCTCTATAGTTTCTCTCTCTAGAGTTTCAGTGAATTCGTAAGAAATAATGAAGGAATGAGCTTCTATTTATAGAAGAATTGAAAGTAAGTCTTGGTCTTAACGGGGTCAAAATGACTCCTGGTAATATTGAAGAGACAACTACTATTTGCGAAGGGGCAATTAACTCTTGGAACACCGAAGAGACAAGTAACTCTTGAAAAACCGAAGGGACAAGTAACTCTTGGAAAACCGAAGGGACAAGTTACTATTAAAACTTTAAACCAACGATTCATATTGATTTACTATTATAATTTCAACCAACTATCTGAAAAATTATCACATCTTTTTATGGAATAATATTGTACTCAAAAATGATTTGGACCGAAAAGAAATATATTTTTCGGGTGAATAGTACCCCATGAATAGTACTTCGGGAATAGTACCCCGTGAATAATACCCCGACACGAAAAGTGTTCCAAATACCGGAGTGAACAATACTAGAGTGAATAGTAACTGGGTAAATAGTAACCCGTGAATAGTAACCCGTGAATAGTACTCCGACATGAAAAGTGCCCCGATTACCCGATTGGTCAATATAACCTCCAGACATCAATTATTATAGAAATAAATATCGATTTCTACTAACACTAATAATTCTCACACAATGGAACTATCAATTTTATCTTTAATCAACACGAACTTATTCATCATTAATATTATAATTCACAATATTTAACAATCAGGTCGTTCCAAAGAAAGAGGGGGCTTTCCGATAAGGATTTCTCCTTATTGAGGCACAATTAGGTGACCAAACCTCTCCTTGACAGAACTTTTAGACATTGCCAATATTACAAATAATAATATAAAAAACTTTATCGTCTCAATTATTGATATAATAATATATCATATTATGCAGATGATACTGTGACAATAATTGAATCAATAATATGAGAGATATGATGCAGCAATTACTGTAGCAATAATTGAGTATAATTGAATGACTTCTCACGTAAGCATTAATAATCAATACCATGTGCTACTATACAACCACGCGTATTACTGTACTTTTACTACCTGGTAGTTCAACAGTTTTAACAGTAGCACCTCCGTCGTTATTTTTATAAAAAGATAATTCTATCGTTTTCTAACTACGACAATACTTCCGTTGTGGGGTCCACCAATGATTGTGTCGTCGTACGAATATTCCCTGTTAAAACGAATATTCCCCGACCAATCGAATATTATATAACCACTTGCTTACTTTGTAAAATTTATAAATATGACCCCCAACTATAACATTATATCAAATCCACACCATAATATTCAAAAATATATTTCGAGAAAATTATTCTTTATTCATAAAAGTTGGGGTCTTACAACCTCCCGTTCTTATGAAATTTCATCCTCGAAATTAGGGTACATACCTAGTATGTCGAAGAGATGAGGATACCTTGACTTCATCTCAGATTCTAACTCCCAAGTCATTTCCTCCACATCGTGGTTTCTTCACAAATCTTTGACTTGAGGTATAACCTTGGAGCGTAGAACATGATCCTTCTTATCCAAGATTTTAACAGGTAACTCTTCATACGTTAAATCTTCCTCTATCTCGTCTGGTTCTAACTCAATAATGTGGTTCGGGTCTTTCACATATTTACGTAACATAGATATGTGAAAAACGTTATGAACACGAGACATACTTGGCAGTAAAGCGAGTCTATAGGCCACTGTTCCTACTCGATCGAGGATTAAAAATGGGCCAATGAATCGAGGATTGAGCTTTCCTCTCTTTTTAAATCTCGTAACTCCTTTCCATGGAGCAACACGTAATAACACATGATCTCCAATATTGAATTCCACGTCCTTTCGATGAAGATCAGCATAACTCTTTTATCGATCTTGTGAGGTTTTTATACGTTATCGGATCGTTTGAATCTTTTCCATAGTCATCAGTACCAACTCCGGTCACAACAACGTTACTTCACCTGCCTCATCCCAGCATACTGGAGAATGACACTTTCTCCCATACAACGCCTCAAATGGAGCCATGCCAATACTTGCTTGATAACAATTGTTGTAGGAAAACTCCACCAATGGTAAGAACTTGTCCCAACTTTCCTTGAATTCAAGGACATATAGTCTTAATAAATCTTTAAGAGTTTGAATAGTCCTTTCCGACTGCTCGTCCGTTTGAGAATGATATGCCGAACTAAATCGTAAATTCGTGCCCATAGCTTTTTGCAAACTAACCCAAAATCTTGAAGTGAATCTTGGGTCTCGATCAGAAACTATAGATACTGGCATACCATGCACTCTTACAATCTCGTTTATGTACATACTAGTAAGACGTCCAAGTGTATAAATTTCTCGTATCGGTAAGAAATGAACAGACTTGGTTAATCTATCAATAATGACCCAAATCGCATCTATACCTTGAGAAACCTTCGGAAGACCAGTAACAAAATCCATGGTAATGTGCTCCCACTTCCATTCTAGAATTTTAAGTGGTTGTAATGGACCTTTTGACATTTGATGCTCTACCTTGACTCGTTGACAAGTTAGACACCTTGAGATAAATTCCGCTATCTCTCTCTTCATATTGCTCCACCAAAATGTATATCGAAGATCACGATACAATTTGGTACTCCCAGGATGGATTGCAAACGGTGTGTTGTGCGCCTCCATCATGATTTTATACTTCAAGTCAGAATCGTTAGGAACACAAAATCTGAAGTTGACTCGAAGTATTTCTTCTTCATCGATTCTTGCTTCCAAAATATCACCTTCTTGCACTTTCTTCCTCATGCGCATCAGCTCCAGGTCTGTAGCTTGAGCAGCTTTAACTTTATCGATTAAAGTCGATTCTAATCGTATATTAGCTATCTTCACGTGAGTCCCTAGAGTCTTTAACTCCATCTCCATCATTTGTAAGTTATAAGAAATGGGTTTTTGTGTTAACAACATCGCACTCGTAAACGCATACGATCTTCTACTCAACGCGTCAGCTACCACGTTCGCTTTTCCCACGATGGTATTGAATGGTACGATCGTAATCTTCAACAGCTCGAGCCAACGTCTATGGCACATATTACATTCGTTTTGGGTGAAGAAAATATTTGAGGGTTTAAGAAATGGGTTTTGTACTAGGGTCAATACAAAATTCGATTTCACGCTCTAGGGGTAGGCTAAGAAGTCTTCAAGAATACGTCAGGAAATTTATTAACAATAGAAATATCATTCAAAACTGACGTATTTTTGTTTAGATCCATGACATGAGCTAAGAAAGCTTGACATCCGTTTTTCAATAAACGAATAACTTTATGGCTTGAGATGACAGTGATTAATTTTAATGGTTTGGTTACTTGAATTCTCATAATAGGTTGGTTAGGAATATGAAAGCTAACAACCTTACGAAAAAAATTAATTTTAGCATGATGAGTAGTTAACCAATCAAACCCTAAAATCACATCAAATGCAAGTATTTTCAAAGAAATAAGATCGACAGGTAATGTGCGGTTACCGATTTGAATCAAACAAGACTTATAAACCGTGGATGTAATGAAGGTTTCTCCCAACAAAATTTCAACCGATAAGTCAAAGTCCAATTTCTCCGGAGTCAAATTTAAACGTTGAGCGCAAGTAGGAGAAATAAAAGAATGGGTAGAGCCGGTATCAAATAAGGTATATACTTCGCTAGAGTTTATGATAAGCTTACCCGTGATGACCCCGTTCGGGTTCCTTGCTTTCTGGGAGGTCACAACAAACGCTCTCCCTTGCACTACCGGCTTTGACTTTTCTGGGACGGCCTTTGGTGCCTCCATCCTAGCTGGACTTGTCTTCGGTAAATGATAAAATTGGGCTAGGTGACCTTCTCTTCCATAATTATAACATGCTTTGGACTGCATCACGCAGTTTGGACTGATATGTCCCCCCCTCCGCATTTATAACATACAACCGGTGGTCATTCTCCTTCCTTAACAACAGGTGATGGTGCTGATGTCTTTCCATTATTATTAAATCTCCTCTTCTTAAAATGTCCACTCTTATTGTCATGGCCATGATTACCACCGAAGTGATTACCATTTCTGGCATGTTGATTCCCTCCACGCTTGTTGTCACCGCTTCGATGACTGCTACCACTGGTATTATCGACTTGTCAGCTGCTCTCTCTTGGTTGGGTTGACTCATTATCGCGCTCTAATAACTGAGCCCTATTCACAACATCTGAATACAAACACAATTTATAAGAAATTAGGTATTGACGTATCTCGGGTTTCAAACCTCTTAGAAAAATATGCGTTATTCTCTCCTCATTATCAATCAAGTGGGACGCAAACCGAGATAACTCAACAAACTTAGCTTCGTACTGCGCCACGATCATATTATTTTGCTCAAGCTTGATGAACTCTACCTCCTTCATGTGACGAATACTTTTAGAAAAGTACTTGTCGTTGAACAGTTCTTAGAACTTCTCCCAAGACATCTTCAGTGCGGCAGGTTGAGTACGTTTTATAGATTCCCACCAGTAATATGTCTATGCTCGCAACATGAAGGTGGCAAAGGGAACCTTTTGCTCCTCGGAGCATCCCAAGACATCAAATATCTTGTTGATCTGCTTTATCCACGTCTCCGCCTTAAGTGGTTTTGGCTCTCCAAAAAACTCCGGTGGTCCCAGCTTCTTGAACTGCTTAGCGGTAACCGTCCGAGAGTTATCAGTGTTTCCACCTGGATTTTGGATAGGAGCCGCTCTCGCCTGATGTTGCATGAATTGCATAAAGCCTCTGAGCATTCCATCGTTCACCATTTCATCAGTGTTATTGTTTACCTGAGGATTATTGTCTTCCTGTTGCACATTATCTTGGGTATTAATCTGTGGTGACTCCACGATCTCATGTGCTTCATTGCTTATCTCAACATTTTCGGATGCCATTTTTCAATACTATCACAAAATAAGGGTTAATTAACATATCACATATTATCCCTATACTCTGACTGACCAATTAAATACCAAATAAACTTTGGTAGGTCATACTAGCGAAGGAATTTCTCGTCTCTCCCCTCCTAGTTCTTGTCTCACATCTCAGCCAGGGATCATATCCCTAAGCTTTGATACCAACTGTGACACCCCCAAAATAGGAATACATCACCCATCATGGGTCGCCAAATACAAGGTACTGAATACAAATACAAACTAATTATACAATAGTCGTGTAAAATATGACAAAACATAGGCTATGAGTGTTAATACAAATATTGTCATCTAGACAATATCTACACTCAATGGAGTCCTTATTACATTTATTATTACACTATTTCACAGAATAGTGAGGACTACTAATGCACCATCTAGGACTATCACTCTGTTCCCCGACTAGTCCCAGCTACGTTCTCATTTCCTGAAGAGAACAATGAAAGCAAAAGGGTGAGCTCAACTAGCCCAGTAAGAAATATTATGACTAAGATAATGCAGAATAAGTTATCACTAGCCTTTAACAGTATAACAACTGATAGAATATAATAGACAACAAGTTTTAGATCAAAAACTGCAACGGAATAAGCAATCCATTAGAAGAGTCAAGTAAAGTATAAAATCTACTATCTTCTATGATTTAAAAAGTTTTTCATCAACTTTATCGCTAAGACTCAGCTTAATAAATAAAATCGAATCATCCCTGCTACACGGCCAAGGATATTCATATAATCATCAATGGTCATGACTATACCGAATAATCTCTGGTCATAATCATACCAACAACTGTCCACCAATGAACTACAGGCCAATGAGAACTTTTACCACATCATTCGTCACATTACGGTCATGATTATACCGAATAATCCCTGGTCATAATCATACCAAGTCCATCTATGCACGTAAGCCAAAGATGACTTTCATCACAATATAAGCATGAGGATGATGACAATGACATAATAATTCAATAAAACAAGTTCAAGAATAAATTTTAAAGATTTATAAATTAATTTATCCAGGAACCAATAACGTCCAAATTGTCAACATGATACTGCTTTGTAGAGTAAAATTTAAGAATGCTCAGAAGAATATTTTCATGAAAAGATAATGGATGAAGCGCAAATATCAAGGATATTCCACTAATTTCATGGAGTATAGAAGCCAAAGCTTTAACCAACTGAGTATAATAAAATATATGCAAATGGATTTTTGCCCGCCATGCGGTAATCTACGTAGACAAATCATTTCCACAATTTAATAAGGAATAAATATGAAGGGTCATTCACCATGCATTTGGTAATCCACATAGACAGGTTATTCGAACAGAATAATAAAGAATGAAACCAGGTCATGCGTAATTCGCACAGACAGGATATTCGAACAGAATAATAAAGAATGGAACCAGGTCATGCGTAATCCGCACAGACAGGATATTCCAACAGAATAATAAAGAATTGAATATCAACAGAATTCACCAGGCATGCGATAGACTGCACAGACAGGAATAACAGAAGAATTTCACCATATATGCGGTACTTCGCATAAACAGGTTATTCCAACATAATAATAAAGAATGGAATAACAGAAGAATTTCACCATGTATGCGGTACTTCGCATAGACAAGTTATTCCAACATAATAATAAAGAATGGAATAACAGAAGCTCTCTTCATGAATACGAAAGAAATAATACCCCTTACGAGTACAACAAATAATATCCCTTACGAGTACAACAAATAATATCACTTACCTTAGAAAAACTGAATATTGGAGTAGTGAAGTAGCAGAATACTTTTTTTATTTCTCTCTATAGTTTTTCTCTCTAGAGTTTCAGTGAATTCGTAAGAAATAATGAAGGAATGAGCTTATATTTATAGAAGAACTGAAAATAGCTCTTGGTTTTAACGAAGGGTCAAAATGACTCCTGGTAATATTGAAGAGACAACTACTATTTACGAAGGGGCAATTAACTCTTGGAATACCGAAGAGATAAGTAACTCTTGGAAAACCGATGGGACAAGTAACTCTTGAAAAACCGAAGGGACAAGTAACTCTTGGAAAACCAAAGGGACAAGTAACTCTTGAAAAACCGAAGGGACAAGTTACTATTAAAATTTTAAACCAACGATCCTTATTGATTTACTATTATAATTTCAACCAACTGTTTGAAAAATTATCACATCTTCTCATGGAATAATATTGTACTCAAAAATGATTTGGACCGAAAAGAAATATATTTTTCAGGTGAATAGTATCCCGTGAATAGTACCCCATGAATAGTACCCTGACATAAAAAGTGTCCCAAATACTCGAGTGAATAATACTAGAGTGAATAGTAATTGGGTGAATAGTAATCTGTGAATAGTACTCTGACACGAAAAGTGCCCCGAATACCCGATTGGGTAGTTCAACAGTTTTAACGGTAACACCTCCGCCGTTTTTTTTATAAAAAGATAATTATGTCATTTTTTAACTACGACAATACTTCTGTTGTGGGGTCCACCAATGATTGTGCCGTCGTACGAATATTCCCTATTAAATCGAATATTCCCCGACCAATCGAATATTATAAAACCACTTGCTTACTTTGTAAAATTTATAAATATTACCCATAACTATAACATTATATCAAATCCACACCATAATATTCAAAAATATATTTCGAGAAAATTATTCTTTATTCATAAAAGTTGGGGTCTTATAGCAGAGGTGTCCAATCGATCGTCGTTGTAATAGGGAGTTCTATTTACTTTGTAATTACTGAATATTATTTTAATAAAGTGAGTCTCCAATCCTAGTTGGGATTGGACGTGGATTAGGCTACTAGACTAGAGGATAGGGGCTGAACCACGTAAAAATCTTGGTGTGATTTACTATTCTTTTGTTTCTGTTTTAAGCTTTATTATTCTGCAGATTTTGGTTTAAATCAAAAAAATTTATACTAATACGGACAGGTATTAGCTGTCCGTTTATAACAGACGAAGAACATAACTAATACGGACTGGGTTAGACCGTCCGATTATATTCTGCTATAGTAAACTTTAAAAATTGACTACTGTAGATCACTTCTGAGTATTTACACATATTCAACCCCCCCTCTAGGTGTGCTTAATTACAGAATTACAATGTGAACCAACAAAACTATATCATACGTCTAATAGTAAAAATTAATACATCATTCCATCATCAGAAGATTTACAAAACATTTCACAGTCAATAACCATATCAAATGGTATCAAATGTCCAAAAAAAAAATAACATGATGCATAACCAAACTAGTCTTCACTAATGAATCTGCCTGGGTATTCTGAATCAGATTCATATCCGCCTACTTGCTTGTTCCTCGCATGAATGAACAAGTTAACGCATAGTTTCTTGCGGTATTGAATGATTGGAAATGGATTTGGCATTTCAGAAATCTGTTGGTGAAAAATATGTTCTGCAAAACAAATAGTAAACATTCCGCAGTCACTGAAAAAACAATCAAGATATAAAACAAATCAAAACAAACATCATAATTTATGAAAAACTAAAAAAAATATAAACAATGTAAACTTACCCATCAACTTGTTCAGGTAAACCCTCAGCAAATTTAAGATCAATAATATCATGTTCTCCTTTGGTGCGATATGGTTCACTATTGAAATCAATATCAGATCTATTCTTCCAAAAACCGCATCTAGACAATATTATGGGTAGAATGAAAATATACGGCTCACAACCATCCATAATATTTGTTCGCATGATATTCCTATTCTGTTGTAAAGAATTATAAACTACTAACACTATACGATGCACATCAAAAACCAGCAAAAATCAATGCCCAGGAACGGTCATGTGAACGAGAAACATGATATAATCAACGGCAACCTACGGTGTGTTTACATCCATAAAAAAACCACGAATATACTTAGCAACATCACCATTGCCCAACAGAAGATTCTTATCAGCATTTTTATTACAATATTCCCCATATAAGTTAGTCAATTTGACATGGAACCAACAATCTGTTGTAGTAACCCTTATTTGAATATTGTTCGAGTGTCTAGCCAGTTTATGCATGTAATACAAACAGATGTTGATATGCTAAACCAAAAATAAAACCAGAAAAACAATCAAAGATAAACAAATAAAAAATAAAAATAAAACTTTAAAATAAAAGTATCCAATACAGACACATACAGTAACCAAAATAATAAAATAAGGTAACCGAAACTAACAAACATGATTACAAAAAGAGTAAAAAAAAACTCACATCATCATCAAGCCACTGACCAGGGGTCTTCAGCTTGTAAAACCACATTTTTGACGCTATTGGCACAAACCCAAATCTAAAGGAAGGCTCGATTTTTTCATGGTTTCCCGCAAATTTTTCAATCCTTCAAAACAATAACATATTGGAAAGAGAAAACCAATGATTTTATCTCCTAGAAAAAATATAATAAAAAATTATTAAACTCCAACAAACATACTTTTTTCTATTATTTAAGCCAATTCTAAACAACTGCTCAAACATAACGTCTTTAAATTTTGAAGGCATACCCATACAAACATTTGGAAATGCAGACAGTCCTCTGCATAATGGTCTATCATCCACAACAGAAGAAGTTGAATCAGCTGAACCGAACTTCGAGGTATAAGGACTCTTCAACACAGCACTCTTCGCAGACGTACGAACAGGCCTACCAAGTGGTTTAGATGCAGTTTTCTCAACTTCAACACAATGGAGTAAATCATGTGTCGTTAAAACCATCTCATCAAGTAGCGACCTTTCTGGGGCTTCAATTTTACTACCCTTTAATGTTTTTCAAGACATGACACAAAAAATAATTACAATATCAAATTAAAAATCTAAAATAGAATCAATAGTAACATAAACACTGTATCAAAGTAACTAATACAAAATGTAAAGGTAACTACTATTGAAAAAAATACAAACCTCAATGGGGGTAAAAACAACAATTTCTTTTCCACTAGACTGACTTAAAATATCAAAACTTAGAATGTCATTGATCTTTTCAGCCTGAAAAAAAAACATACAATTGATCAATATAACACGTAAAAATATAACATAAAATAAACAAAAAAATGCCTAACCTTTTCATCCTCAACATCAATGTGAACCCCTCTAGGGGTAAAAACAACAATCTCTTTCCTATCAGAATTTAAATTGTCATTCTTGTTCTCAATCTGTAAAAAAAAAAGAAAAAAATTAAGCATTGACTTAATAAACATGAAACACAAATGAAAATCAAACATATATGTAAACCTTTGCATCGTCTTCTTCAAACTGAATCCCACCAACCCCACCAACATCAGCATCAACACTTCTATGAAACTGTTTTGCATTGTCGGGAACTTCAACTACAACATCATCCTCAACAGTCATAACATCATCAACTACAACATTAACATTGCCACCATCAACATTCTCATCCAACTCAACATCATCATCATCATCAATAGTTACATTTCTCCGTTTGCTATAACTAGACTGGCCATATAACTGCTTTCTAAACATCTTCTTTATGTCCCTACAAATCTAAATATGAAACACTTGCAATTGATCTTTTAATTCAACACCCAAATTCTCAATTTCTTTCTTCACCTCGATTACCTTCCCTTCCAAAGGCTTCACCCGTGCATCAATAATTTTTTTCACATCGGAAAGAGAAAACCTAAGGTCTTTATTCTTCCTTGATGATTCAACTTTAATATCAGAAATATTGGCTCCGCTATCACTTCCACTGAAAAAATGAAAACCACCTAAATCCAACCGCACCTTCTCATCCTCCGTAAGAACAAGATTTTGATTAATCAACAGAAACATATTAATAGCAACAAATATATCATGTCAGAAACATTGAACATAAAATAGAAACAAGACAATACACAAAAAAAAAAATTAAGTCAGTAACCAATAACATATATAAAGGTAACCTAATATAATGTAAATGGTAACCAGCATACCTGACCAGAACCAAAAACCAAGTCATTCAACTTCTCATTCTTAGGAGCCTTTCCTAACTCCCTCCATCTAAATAATTTGAATTCTGAAACATGATCATCAATACAAAAGCCCCTGACTTTCAATGTAGGAATTGTTTCAAACAAAAAAACTTGAAACACGTAAGGTAATCCATTAAGCTTTTAAGATTTACAATAACTTTCCCTGTAAAAATTGTATATCACCCCACCATACTTATCCTTCTTTACATGTCCCTTTACAGTAAGGGATAGTGAATTCTTTGTCTGTTCAAAAGCAACTTTTCTCCACGGATAACTTTCAATATCCCCATAAGACAAAAAGTTAAACAAAGCTTCATCAACATAATTGTCAGAAACAGTAGCTAATATGAAATTAAAAACCAAGAAAATGATGGACATCCTAACTGCCTCATCGTCATCATCAAAAAAAGCACTCCTATATATCCTCCCTATACTAGAACGGGTTACAACCTCATTTCCAAAAAATTTCTCCACCAACAAATTTTCAATCCCCTTGAAACCATCAATGTCTTCATCACCTTGCCAATTTAAACCAGAAATTAAATAAAATTCAGGCAATCCAAACCTTACCCTTCTCTCACCAAATATAAACCACATTTCCCCGTTATCCCTTTAATAAACTTCCCTAATCAAAGCATAATGGATTATCTGTGAAAACATATGGGGCTGCCCAAAATCTAAAAATTTTCCAAAACAAGACAATTTAAACTTATTCAACTGTACTTCAGACAATTTATTCTTAATAACATTTGACACTTCCATATCACACCAATAAATGACTTTTGCTGTAAAGTTTTGATGATGCTCCTCATAGAATAGATCCCAAATCTAAAAATACAATAAATCACATTACGAACACATTAACCAAATCAAAATAGAGCATCAATAAAATTTTAAAATTAAAACTATTAAATCAACAATATCCAAATATACCATCAGTAGTAACCAAATAATATCAGCAAGTGACCAAAATCCAAATTAATCAGACTATTTAATATATAACAAATTATATACTAACCAATTTAGAAAATAATACTAACAATACATCCACTCAGAAACAACATAACCATTTTACCACATACAGTATAAATATTCATCAATCTCCAACTCTAGTGTAATAAAATACATTTCAACAACTATGTAATCATCAATTTCCAAACATTTAAATGTTGGCAACCAAAAATCAATTAGCAAGTTACCAACGCAACATAATCACCCTATATACTGACAATAATGTAATCTAGTGACCAAAATAGAATATACTAGTATCTGACACTCCAATCGGAATGAAAACAATAATTTTAATAACTACAATTTGGACAATCCTTAAAATAACTCCAACTCTAATGTAATAAAATACATTTTAACAACTATGTAATCATCAGTTTCCAAACATATAAATGTTGGTAACCAAAACTCAATTAGCAAGTTACCAACAAAACATAATCAACCTGTATAATGACAATAATGTAATCTAGTGACCAAAATAGAATATACTAGTTTTTGAAACTCCACTCGGAATGGAAACAATAATTTTATCAAACAACAACTTCAACATTAATGACACTACTCAGAAACAAAATAAACAACACCATACACCAAAACATCACCATACACAAAAACAAAAACACAAGTAACCAAAAACAAATAAAAAATCTATATTCTTAAAAAAAAAAATAACAAACTTTCAAATGTTTTTGCCGGGGAACAATTTTCCGGTTATGAGCCTCAACTTCATCTTCTTTCCCAACTTTTTTTGGAGAACCTTCAAAATCAGAATCGATATATACCAATGATTTAGCCTTCTTATTCGTATGTCTCCCCAGTTTCTTATCTTCAACATCTGATTTCACCACTAACATCTTCCCCTATTTTGTAGATTTTGACAGACTATCCTTCACCCTTACATATGTCTTCAAATCCTTCAAATAATCATCATCCCTAACTCGTTTACTCTTCCTATCACTCTTCTTATCCCCCATTCCCTCCATGCTCTTCCTCGTAGACACCATCACAAACAAAAACAAAATAAATCGAAGAATGTAGAACCAATAAATGAGAACAAACCGAACAACTTACGAATAATCACGAAGCAAAGAAGAAGACGACAACGACGAACTAAAGAACCAAACGCTGACAACGAATATCTACTGGGAAGAACGACCGACTCAACTCAGAAGAAAATGGGTTTGCTTAAAAAGTTCCCAAAACACAGAATAAGGGTTCCAAAAGAAAAAAAGACGGCAAAAATGTAAGACCCCAACTTTTATAAATAAATATGAATTTTCTATAAATATCATTTTTGAATATTATAGAGTTAATTTGATATAATGTTATAGTTGTGGGTAATATTTATAAATTTTACAAAGTATGCAAGTTGTTATATAATATTCGAGAAATGAGAACGTAGCTGGGGCAAGTCGGGGAACGGAGTGATGGTTCGAATGATAGTATTAGTTAGTAGTCCTCACTATTCTATGTAATAGTGTGTTAATAAATGTAATGAGGACTCCTTTTGAGTATGAATACTCTCTAGAAGATAATATTTGTATTCAAACTCACAGTTTATATTTTGTCGTATTGTACACGACAGTTGTATTAGTAAGTTGTATTTGTATTCTGTACTATGTATCTGACGACCCAAGATGGATGATGTATACCTATTTTGGGGGCGTCACAGTTGGTATCAGAGCTTAGGGATATGATCCCTGGCTAAGATGTGAGAATAGAACTAGGAGGGGAGAGACGGGAAATTCCTTCGCTAGTATGACCTACCTAAGTTTATTTGCATGGTATTTAATTGGTCGGTCATAATATAAGGATAATATATGACATATCAATTAACTTTTATTTTGTGGCAGTATCTGAAAATGGCATCTGAGAATGTTGAGAATAGCAATGGAGCACAGACGATTATTGATTCACCACATATCAATAATCAGGATAATGTTCATCAGGAAGGTGACAATCCTCATTCAAACAACAACACTGACCAGATGATGAATGATGGAATGTTCAGAGGTTTTATGCAATTCATGCAACAACAGGTAAAAGCGGTTCCTGTCCACAACGTAGGTGGAAATACTGGAAACTCTCAGGCGGTCACCGCTAAACAGTTTAAGGAGCTAGGACCACCGGAGTTTAAGGGAGAACCCAAACTACTTGTAGCTGAAACATGGATAAAGCAGATCACCAAGATATTTGATGTCTTGGGTTGCTCCGAGGAGCAAAAGGTTCCCTTTGCCGCCTTTATGTTGCGAGGAGAGGCAGATTATTGGTGGGAATCGATAAAACGTACTCAACCTGCCGCACTGAAGATGTCTTGGGAGAAGTTCCAAGAGCTGTTTAACGACAAATACTTTCCCGAGAGTATTCGTCACATGAAGGAGGTGGAGTTCATCAAATTGGAGCAGAATAATATGACCGTGTCGCAGTACGAGGCAAAATTTGCGGAGTTATCCCGGTTTGCGTCCCACCTGGTGGATAATGAAGAAAGAATGACGCGAATGTTTTTAAGAGGTTTGAAGCCGGAGATACGTCAACACCTTGTTTCTCATAAACTGTGTTTGTATTCAGATGTTGTAAATAGGGCTCAGTTGGTGGAGCGCGATAACGAGACAATGCAACCAAAAGAGAGCAACCGGCAAAATGATAATACCAGTGAAAGCAGTCATCGAAGCGGTGACAACAAGCGTGGAGGGAATCAACAGGCCAGAAATGGTAACCACTTCGGTGGTAATCAGGGCCAAAACAATAAGAATGGACATTTCAAGAAGAGGAGATTCAACAATGATGGAAAGACGTCAGCACCAGCACCTGTCGTTAAGGAAGGAGAACGACCACCTATTATATGTTTCAAATGCGGAGGGGAGGGGCATATCAGTCCAAACTGCGCGATGCCGTCCAAAGCATGTTATAATTGTGGAAGAGAAGGTCATTTAGCTCGATTTTGTCGTTTACCGAAGATAAATTTAGCTAGGATGGAGGCACCAAAGGCCGTCCCAGAAAAGTCAAAACCGGTTGTGCAAGGGAGAGCGTTTGTTGTGAACTCCCAGAAAGTAAGGAACCCGAATGAGGTCATCACGGGTAAGCTTATCATAAACTCTAACGAAGTCTATACTTTATTTGATACCGGTTCTACCCATTCTTTTATTTCTCCTACTTGCGCTCATCGATTAAATTTGATTCCGGAGAAATTAGACTTTGACTTATCTGTGGAAACTCCGTTGGGAGAAACCTTCATTACCTCCACTGTTTATAAGTCTTGTTTGGTTCAAATCGGTAACCACACATTACCTGTCGATCTTATTTCATTAAAAATACTTGCATTTGACGTGATTCTAGGGATTGATTGGTTAACTACTCATCATGCAAAAATTGATTGTTTTCGTAAGGTTGTTAGCTTTCATATTCCTAATCGACCTATTATGCGAATTCAAGCAACCAAACCATTAAAATCAATCGTTGTCATCTCAAGCCATAAAGCTATTCGTTTATTGAAAAACGGATGTCAAGCTTTCTTAGCTCATGTCACAGATCTAAACAAAAATACGTCAGCTTTGAATGATATTTCTGTTGTTAATAAATTTCCTGACGTATTTCCCGAAGAACTTCCTGGCCTACCCCCAGAGCGTGAAATTGAATTTTGTTTCGACCTTGAACCCGGTACAAAACCCATTTCCAAAGCCCCATATCGAATGGCTCCTATTGAACTTCAGGAGTTAAAGACCCAACTGCAGGAATTGTTAGACATTGGTTTTATTCGTCCTAGTACTTCTCCTTGGGGTGCTCCTGTTCTGTTCGTGAAGAAGAAAGATGGGAGTATGCGACTTTGTATTGATTATCGGGAGTTGAATCATGTCACCATCAAAAATAGGTACCCATTGCCACGTATTGATGACATGTTTGACCAGTTGCAAGGAGCACAATTCTTTTCAAAGATCGATCTTCGTTCTGGATATCATCAGCTGAAGGTTAGAACTGAGGATATTCCAAAGACTGCCTTCAAAACTCGGTATGGGCATTATGAATTCTTAGTTATGCCTTTTGGATTGACTAATGCTCCTGCTGCCTTCATGGATATGATGAACAGGGTATTCAAGGAATATTTGGATCACTTTGTGGTCGTCTTTATTGATGACATCCTTGTTTATTCCAAAAGCCGTGAAGATCATGAGCAACACTTGAGGCTGGTACTCCAAAAGCTTCGTGAATACAAGCTTTATGCCAAGTTGAAGAAATGCGAGTTCTGGCTGGAAGAGGTAGCATTCCTCGGGCACGTAGTATCAAGCCGTGGAATATCGGTTGACCCGGCAAAGATTGAAGCTATTCAAAGCTGGGAGCAACCTAAATCAGTGACCGAGGTACGTAGCTTTCTTGGTTTAGCTGGTTATTATCGGAGATTCGTGGAAGGATTTTCTCGAATCGCTACTCCATTAACTCAGCTGACTCGGAAAGATACAAAGTTCGGTTGGAGCGAAGAATGTGAGCAGAGTTTTCAAGAACTTAAGAGGAGACTCATTTCAGCACCTGTTCTAACAATACCATCTGGCTCGGAGGGATTTGTCATCTACAGTGATGCTTCGAGCAAAGGGTTGGGATGTGTTCTCATGCAACATGAAAAAGTCATAGCCTATGCATCAAGACAACTCAAGAAATATGAGAGGAATTATCCTACTCATGATCTAGAGTTGGCAGCTGTTGTCTTTGCACTTAAAATTTGGAGGCATTACTTGTATGGGGAGAAGGTGGAGATCTTTACGGATCATAAAAGTCTCAAATATTTCTTCACTCAAAAGGAACTCAATATGCGACAACGACGTTGGCTTGAACTGTTGAAAGATTATGATCATACCATTCAATACCATCCTGGAAAAGTGAACGTGGTAGCTGACGCATTGAGTAGAAGATCATATACGGGTACAAGTGCAATATTAACAACGCAAAGGCCCATTTTGTGTGACTTACAAAGGATGGAGATAGAGTTAAAGACTCCAGGGACCCATGTGATGATGGCGAATATACAAGTAGAACCGACTTTAATCGATAAAGTTAAAGCTGCTCAAGCTACAGACCTGGAGCTGATGCGTATGAGGAAGAAAGTGCAAGAAGGTTCTATGCCGGAAGCAAGAATCGATGAAGAAGGAATACTTCGAGTCAACTCCAGACTTTGTGTTCCTAACAACGCTGATTTAAAGTATGAAATCATGATGGAGGCGCACAACACACCGTTTGCAATCCATCCTGGAAGTACCAAAATGTATCATGATCTTCGTCATACATTTTGGTGGAGTAATATGAAGAGAGAGATAGCGTTGTTTATCTCAAGGTGTCTAACTTGTCAACGAGTCAAAGCGGAGCATCAAGTACCAAAAGGTCCATTGCAACCACTTAAAATTCCAGAATGGAAGTGGGAGCACATTACCATGGATTTTGTTACCGGTCTTCCTAAGGTTTCTCAAGGTATTGATGCGATTTGGGTCATTGTTGATAGATTGACCAAGTCTGCTCATTTCTTACCGATACGAGAAACTTATACACTTGAACGTCTTGCTCGTATGTACATAAACGAGATTGTAAGACTGCATGGTATGCCAGTATCCATAGTTTCTGACCGAGACCCAAGATTCACTTCACGATTTTGGGTTAGTTTACAAAAAGCTATGGGCACGGATTTACGATTTAGTTCAGCATATCATCCTCAGACGGACGGACAATCAGAGAGGACTATTCAAACTCTTGAAGATCTATTAAGACTCTGTGTCTTTGACTTCAAGGGAAGTTGGGACAAGTTCTTACCATTGGTGGAGTTTTCCTACAACAACAGTTATCAAGCAAGTATTGGCATGGCTCCATTCGAAGCATTGTATGGAAAAAAATGTCGTTCTCCAGTATGCTGGGATGAGGTGGGTGAAGCAACGTTGTTGGGACCGGAGTTGGTACGTATGACTACAGAAAAGATTCAAACGATCCGACAACGTATAAAAACCTCACAAGATCGACAAAAGAGTTATGCTGATCTTCATCGAAAGGACGTGGAATTTGATGTAGGAGATCATGTGTTCTTACGTGTTGCTCCATGGAAAGGAGTACGAGATTTGGAAAGAGAGGAAAGCTCAATCCTCGATTCATCGGTCCATTTTTAATCCTCGATCGAGTAGGAACTGTGGCTTATAGACTCGCTTTACCGCCAAGTATGTCTCGTGTTCATAACGTTTTCCACATATCCATGTTACGCAAATATGTGGAAGACCCGAACCACATTATTGAGTTAGAACCGGACGAAATAGCGGAGGATTTGACGTATGAAGAAGTTCTTGTTCAAATCTTGGATAAGAAGGAACATATTCTACGCTCCAAGGTTATACCTCAAGTCAAAGTTTTGTGGAGAAACCACGATGTTGAGGAAATGACTTGGGAGTTAGAATCTGAAATGAAATCAAGGTATCCTTATCTCTTCGACATACCAGGTACGTACCCTAATTTCGAGGGCGAAATTTCATAAGAAGGGGAGGTTGTAAGACCCCAACTTTTATAAATAAAGATGAATTTTCTATAAATATCATTTTTGAATATTATGGAGTTAATTTGATATAATGTTATAGTTGTGGGTAATAATTATAAATTTTACAAAGTAAGCAAGTTGTTATAAAATATTCGTTTGGTCGGGGAATATTCTTTTTGTCGGGGAATATTCGTACGACGGCACAATCATTGGTGGACCCCACAACGGAATTATTGTCGGATTGAGAAAACGACAAAAATATTTTATTAAAAATAACGGCGGAAATTTTACCATTGTTACTGTTGAACTACTCGATAGTAAAAGTACAGTAATACGTGTGGTTGCATAGTAGCACACGGTATTGATTATTAATGCTTATGTGAGAAGTCACTCAGTTGATTCAATTATTGTCAGTTAATAATATGAATTATTTAGCGATAATGACGTTTTGTTTTATTCGTATTATTAACGTAATAAAACAGAAACATCTTTTTATATAAAACAGAATACTTTATTAAAGTTATTCTATAAATAGAATATATTATATTTTATTTAAAAGATTTTTCTTTAAATATGGACCGTCAGATTAAAGTAATCAATCTGGACCGTTCATGGATTAGTTACTATGCATTCTATTTTTCTATAAATAGCAGCTCATTCCTTCATTATTTCTTACGAATTCACTGAACTCTAGAGAGAGAAACTATAGAGAGAAACTATAGAGAGAGAGAAGAAGAGTATTCTGCTACTTAACTACTTCCTTATTTCAGCTCGTCTTTAAAACGGTAAGGGATATTATTCTTTCTTATTCAAGAAGAGAATTTCTGTTATTCCATTTCTTATTATTCTGTTGGAATAACCTGTATACGCGGATCTACCCTATACTTGGTGACATTCTTCTATTATTCTGTTGGAACATCCTGTCTGTGTGTTTTACACCGGACCTGGTTCCGTTTTTATTATTATTCTGTTGGAACATCCTGTCTGTGTGTTTTACACCGGACCTGGTTCCATTATTTATTATACTGTTCTTTATTATTCTGTCGGAATATCCTGTCTGTGCGTTTACGCCGGACCTGGTTCCATTATTTATTATTCTGTCGGAATATCCTGTCTGTGCGTTTACGCCGGACCTGGTTCCATTATTTATTATTCTGTTGGAATAACCTGTCTGTGCGGTCTATCGCATGCATGGTGATTTCTTTTGTTATTCCATTCTTTATTGTACTCAGTTGGTTAAGTTTTGACTTCTATACTCCATGAAATTAGTGGAATATCCTTGATATTTGCGCTTCATCTAGTATCTATTCATGAAAATATTCTCCTGATCATTCTTGAATTTTACTCAACAAAGCTGTATCATGTTGACAATTTGGACGTTGTTAATTCCTGGATAAATTAATTCTTGAACTTGTTTTATTGAATTCTTATATCATTGTCATCATCCTCATGTTTATAAAATGTTGAAAGTCATCTGTGGCATGTAGTGCATAGATGGACTTGGTATGATTATGACCAGGGATTATTCGGTATAATCATGACCGTAATGTTACAAATGATGTGGTAAAAGTCCTCATTGGCCCGTAGTGCATTGATGGACAGTTGTTGGCATGATCATGACCATTAATGAATACACGAATATCCTTGGCCGTAGTGCAGGGGTGATTCGATGATGTGGATTATTTTATTAAGCTGAGTCACAGCGATCACAGTGTTGAAAAACCTTTTAAATCATAAAAGATAGTAGAGTTTATTTTCTACTTGACTCTTTTAATGGATTGCTTGTTCCACTGCAGTTAAACTTGATGTCTATTATATTTTATCAGTTTAACATTGTTGAAGGCTAATGATAATTTATTCTGCATTATCTTAGTCATAATATTTCTTACTGGGCTAGTTGAGCTCACCCTTTCTTTCACTGTTCTCTTCAGGAAATGAGAACGTAGCTGGGGCAAGTCGGGGAACGGAGTGATGGTTCGAATGATAGTATTAGTTAGTAGTCCTCACTATTCTATGTAATAGTGTGTTAATAAATGTAATGAGGACTCCTTTTGAGTATGAATACTCTCTAGAAGATAATATTTGTATTCAAACTCACAGTTTATGTTTTGTCGTATTGTACACGACAGTTGTATTAGTAAGTTGTATTTGTATTCTGTACTATGTATCTGACGACCCAAGATGGGTGATGTATACCTATTTTGGGGGCGTCACAAAAAAGATAAAAAAAAAAATTTAAATTGAAACACGATCCCACAAAAAACGTGAACAGTTTATTTAAAAAAAAAATTGAATTGCTATGTCATCAGCACATTAAATCACACAACAAAATTAAAGGAATAATTATTATTCACTAATAATGTAAATAAAAATTTAAATGTATTAATTGTGTAAATATTTAATGAGTGTACTATTATTATAATTATTTTTTAAAATGTAATTGTTCCTAATATCAATGGACTGCCTTAATTGGGCCATGTACCAAATAAGCCTATTGTGTGTCATAGGCACCTACAATAGACTCACCATCCAATTATAATATTTAATACTAACTCTTATATGGTAACTATTGTATGGTAATTATCTTTTTTAATAGGATGTCTCCATACAATTTCAATTAAGAAAGAATTGTAATCCCGCTGCTGAGTCGCCGTAGCTAAGATATAAATAACAGGTGAACAATAGAGTTACACATGATATTCTAGCATACTAAGGGTATATTTCAGAATGACTTATTTTAAATGACTTATAAGTTAAAATATAAGTTAATTTATAAGTTATTTTAAGAATTTGATTAAAAATTAAGTTAAAACAAGTTATGGATGTGGTCGGCTCATAATGACTTATAGGTTAAAATAAATATAAAGATGACTAAAAAGGACATTAATAAAAAGAGGAGCAAAATAGATATTACATTTGGTCAAAGTAACTTATTTTAAAATGACTTATAAGTCATTTTAAAATAAGTTAGAAATACTTACTTATTTTTTTTGACTTAAAACTCAACTTATAAGTAGAAAAATAAGTTATTCCCGAACATGTGAATAATAACAAATGACTTATAAGTTGATTTCAGGACTTATAAGTCATTTTCATAACAGACTCTAAATACTTGTCACCTCCGTTGTTAACCTATTCTTATTCTTTACACCGGAGATATCTCTCAACAACCTAAACCCTCAAATATTCTTTTTGTGTAAGTTCACATCCAAGCCGATAGTTGAACTTGTGGACAAATTCGAGTTTTAACACAAACAATTTAGTGAAAAGGCACCTTCACTACCAAATGAAGAAAAAGAAAACACCACCCCTATCCCTTTTCCATCCCCATATTATTGTTATAATTTTATCACATTGAGATGCATATTCAATATACATTTTATAACGGATATATATATATATATATATATATATATATATATATATATATATATATATATATATATATATATACATCCCTTACCAGATCTAAGATGCAAGTTAGAGTTTCTTAATACAACCAATTTTTCTTAAAAATTGAAATTTTCACAACTCAAATTATAAAGTACTTACTACACGTGTAAAATCCATTATTAAAAGTCAACGAATATGCTTTAGAAAACAAAAGGTAAAAAACTACTAATCATTACTACATGGTATAGAGCACAAGAACAAATTTGAAGTTAAAAATGAATACCCATCTGCTTCCTTGTTTTCCCCACAAATAAATCTTTAGACTTGATAAAACCAGGGACAAGTCCAATAATTGTTGCAAATGGAAATTGAGCCACTGCATCTTGCCTTCCCAGTGAAACAATAGCAGTAGGCTTCTTTTTATTAGGCTCATAAGTTGCCATTTTGCCTTGTATTCCTCCTTTCATCAATAACTTTATGTTTTTGGCAACAACCAAAGCATGTTTTTGTGCCAGATATCCCTGCTTCATTTCCTGCATAAAAACATAAACAAAAACATGGGTTGGCCATTAAATGCTATATTACTTCAACATTTATCCTGCTCCTAAGGAGTATAAATTTTAAGAACAGCTACTAGTACAATTTTGAGCCATTTTTATGATTTGTTTTTGCAAATTCCCTAGTTTATATCAATGCAAAGCATATTTTGTTCTTGATTCCCTATAAACCAAAAGAAAGAAAATACATAAAATACTAGACTTACCTCAACATTTGTTATATCACCGATGGCAAAGATATTCTCGTGACCCTTGATTCTCAGGTTCAAATCAACTTTTAACCTTCCAAACTTATCCAAGTTGTCCCTCAATAGAGTCCCTTTTAGCCAATCCGAGCCCAATGGTTTCCCTATGCACAAGAAATGGCAATCTGCTTTAATAGTTTCCCCAGCTGAAGTTACATATTGTTTGCTTCCAACTGCACTATTCCTCATATCGACATTCCGATTGAGTTTCACTTCCACTTTCTTTGATGTCAACCAATCTAGAGTCTTGTCGGAAGCTTTAGGTCCAAGGAATTCCAGTAATCTGGATCCACCGTGCACCAGAGTAACCTTCTTTTCAGGGAAATCAACTGCAATTTCTGCAGCAAGTTCAACACCGGTAGGGCCACCTCCAACAATCAATACAGAACGAGAAGCTCTTATTTTTTCATTATCTGCAAACTTGAGATATCATTAATGCTATATATGTTTTGCAACTCATTACCAAGTTTCGGAATTGGATTTGAAAACACTTTTGTGATTTCATTGAGTCGTAATTTAGTTAAAATATGGCACTCAATTCAAATTCAAGGCTTCAAAATATGTAGAAAATAATGGCATAGATGAGGACTTTATTCTTACCTACTCCTTTCATTCCTTAATATAAGTAGTTTTAAAGAATATTTTTGTTCCTTAATATAAGTCGTTTTAGAATTTCAAGTCAGCATTATTTGCTTAGTTTCCAATATTAACCCAAGTATTAAATGTAACTTTGGTTCTCTCACTATTTTCTGTTCAATAAATAACAATCTCTTCTTCCAACACAAGGGCAAAATAGACAATTGATATTATAGTTAATGTTATACAATCATTTCCTTAATACTTGTGCATAATTCTAAAACGACCTATATTAAAGAACGGAGAGAGTAGTACTTTTGTATTTCAAACTTGTAATTCATAGTACCCGTTTGGTGGAGTGGTACAGTAAGATATAACACGTATAGATGTAGGGTTTTCGACAAAAGTACTTTTATAAGAAAGTTAAAATAGTGTCTGGTTACATAATTATAAAAGTGTTTTTAAAGACATTAATAGCAAAATTAAGATAATTGTGAAGTATGAGATTTTATTTCTTTTTAACAATCCAAGAATAATGTTTTATTTTGGATTTTTGCCAAAAGTGCTTCAGCCAAAATCACAAATTTTCGACTTTAGCTTAAAGTGCTTTTGAACCCAAATCTCTACTCTTTAAAAGTGCTTTCCGAGAATTACCAAACACCAAAACATTTTCATTTTTAATTTATAAGTGTTTTTAGTCCACCAAACAGGCAGTTAGAATGTTTTCCATACATCCAACTTCTTTAATGGCTTCAGCATTTCATATATAGGAATGTGAACAAGGTTTGGCATGCCAGTGCATTTTTTTTACCTGATTGGTATTGTTCAAGTCTCTCTGTTCTTGTTTCCGTAATTGGATCATTATGTCCGGTGGCAATGACTAGATAGTCGTAGGGAATCGAACGGCCATTAGCAGTCAAGACATGGCCTTCTTTGATGTTGATGGCTGTGGATGTAACGAGCCAGCCATTACTTAGGTAATCTTTGTGGTGGATAACTGATCTCTCGGCGAATGATGGCTCTACCATTGCTCTCAAGCTTGCCCATGGAATCTCAAAATAGTCCTTCCTGAACTTAAATTTTCCATTAGATCAGAGAAAGTAACAAATCTCTACTTCTATTAATAGCTTTCATAAGTTCCTAGCCAATTGGATGTAATTAACAGTTCCTAATTACAATGAGTATGTAGCTGAGTTCTCCATGTACAACTGGCCCTACATGAATCTTTACACTAAGAATTCTTTTGGTAGTACTCCCTTTGTTTCTAAAAGATTATGGTTTATGATTAATTCACATAGATTAAGTAATGTAATTAATACCTATAAAAAATATTATACTGAGAACTTTTGACAAACCAAATAAAGACTCTTATGCCTCCTACTTAATAGAATCTGGGAAAATACTTTTTTGACATGAATCGAAATATTGCTTAAAGTTCTTCCTTTTCAAAAACTTGATATGCTTCTTCAGTAAATTTATTCAAATCAAAATTACGATCTTCAGGTGAATTCAAATCAAGAGCATGAACAATTTTTTTCTTCTTTGAGACAATTTTCTTCTTATCTTCTTCATCTATATCCATTGTTTATCAGAAATTTGTGGTTATTGTATATGCTTTTGAAAGGGAAATAGAAAAGATGATGACTAGCCATGATTATATGAATAAGAAGCATTGGGAAATGAAGGAATTTTGAAGGTCGTTTAAACGATGAAGAAGCTTTTTTTTTTTTGAGGAAAATGATTAAGAAAGCTTTAAATAGGCAAAAGCTCTAAATAAGAATAAAGTAGAGAAAAAAATAGTTACTCTGCATTGATAAACTCAAAACGTCAAATATATCGAAACAAAAATTACTTCCTCAAATATCAATCTTTTAGGAACAAAGGGAATAACAAATAATGAATAATAGTTTGATAAAGTAAGTGATGAAATCGGTTTGTGATAGTTTATAGTTTCAATATATTCCAGTCCATTTGACTGTTTGATTAAAAATTAAAATTTTAAATAAATAAAAAATCTAACTGCTCTTAAAAACGAGAGCAGATTCTCTGTCTCTATTTTTTCTGTCCGTTTGTGTCCTATCACTTAAATTTTGACACTTAATCTTTTATTTAATTTTAGACTTAATTGGTGTTAAGTAATAGATTATGTGTCAAAATTTAAGTGGGATGACACAAAGAAGACAGAAAAAATGGAGACAGAAGATCTGCTCTTCTTAAAAACTTATTAGTATAATTTTTGAACCGGAACTCTCTCATCTATGCTGCAATTAGCATAGTGTCCACAAATGTCATCATTAAGTAAACATTATAAAACAACTATAGTTTATAGTTTCAATATATTTCAATCAATTTGATTGTATGATAAAAAAACAAAAAATAAAATAAAAAAAATCAACTTTTCTTAAAAACATACTAGTATATTTTTTGAACTCGAACTCTCTCATCTATGCTGCAATTAGCATAATGTCCACAAATGTCTGTAGTAATAGAATGAAATGGAGGGTGGAATGATTCGTTCCATTCTAACTGAAATGAGTTATTAATTCATAAATTTGGGAAGAATATAAATGGTTCAATTCATTTCAATCACAACTAAACACAATTTTTTTCATTTAATAAGAATGAATCATTCTATTCGCACTTTTATTACTCCAGTACAAACGTATCACAAGTTGGTTCCAAACGTAGCACAAGAAAGTAAACTTTATAAAACAAGTATAAATATAGAAAAATTGTCAAACAACATTCTTAACTAATGCCCTGCTATCAATGTGAAGAGTACATAAAACCCAAAAAATTATAAGAAGAACATGAAAGGGCAGAATTTGATTTAGCTCAGCTGAAAGATGATAAGTTGTAGTCTTGTATATATCAATTCATCAAATGCAGTACACATTAATTAAAAGGGCTGAAAGGGGAAGCTTACGGATCAATGAGGGTAAGATCGGAATTGAATTGGAGTGATTTAGCCATGAAAGCTCCGGCAACTCCGCCACCAATCACCACCACCCTCTTCCCTCCTACTCCGCCCATTTCTTGTTTCCCCTCCATCCAATTTTTTCTCTATAATGCTTTTACAAAATATTCTCTCAATACATATACGTACATATAGATATATAAGAAGAAAATATGCATATATATATGTCCATGGATAGAGAATAGTCAGACAGAGAAATGGTCAGAGGTTTTGTTGTTAACAAGGAGAAGAAACCAAGAAGGGCATAAACTACAAGTGGGAATTGAATTATTTTTGGTGGGTAAATGGTAATGCTCTTTATTATTAAGCCATTTGTGTTTAAAAAAGAATCAATGTCAACCATGGCAAAGATATGGACTGCCAGTTCCAGGTTTAAAAAGTTGAGAAATATAGGCATCATTATTCTCTCGGGACTGATTTGGCTCAAACTTATTTAACGAATTGATCAAATTTTATGTCTATATTGTGCTTCTTTAGGTCGATGGAGTTTAGTGTGTTTAAAGCATTTGAAAGTTAATTTAGAATTTTGTTGCTTTTTTAGCTCATAAATATAGCATGTCATGGAGGCTCAAATGTACTGTACTGTACTCCCTCCTCAAATGTCAAGGAGGTTTACGTGCTTTGAGCAGGCCTGACAAAATATAGTTATGAATTGATTTGATTTTCAAAATATGGTTATGGTTCCATTTAAGAATTAAAATCATATTAATCATTTTTAATATGGGTTATGTGGGTTAGAACCCACATAATATTATTTTTTTTGGTGGATGTGGGTGTGGGTGTGGGTGTGGGTGTGGGTGGGGGTTAGGTGGGGGTGGGGGTGGGTGGGGTGAGGGTGGTAGGGGTGGGGGTAAGGGGGTATACATAATCACATAATATTTTTTTTTTGTGTGAGTGTGGGTGGGGGTGGGGGTGGGGGTGGGGTGGGGCAGAGTGGGGCGGTGGTTGAGCTTCTTGAATATATAAATATGGGTGGAAAGAACTTTTGATTTGAATTTGGAATAAAATATAAGTCGAAAAATAGTTAACCGGGTTGAAACTATATTTCTTTTTAAAAATATGGTTCCAAACTTTATCCAACCCAAATAAATAAAAATAGTTAACCAACTCATTTGGTTCCAGTTAATATAGTTTGACCCGACAGTTAACTAACTATATTGTCAGGTCTAGTTCTGAGTCTGTTTCTTGGGATTTGATATTTTTCAATTGTGTCATCGCTCGTCAATCGAAAAGATTTGATTGTAGGTCTTTTAATCACCAACTATATATGTGTGTATAGATTATTGTTCTTTAATTTCTTTCTTTTCACAAATTTCATATCTCTGTTTGTTTTTGTATTACATTATTTAGTGTATACGATAATAAATTATGAAGAACAATATTTGATTGTAGTTTGGAATTTATGAAATTTAATGAATAGATGATGATACAAAATTTATTAGTGTTATATTAATATTAGGAAAAAATATATGTACACAACTGTATATTACATAGTTGGCTATATGGCGACGGTTTTTTGAGCTATAGCGACGGTTTATCCCGTCGTCATAGTTATTATGGTTTATAGTAACCAGTGAATTGTCGATATAGCTCAAAAAAATCGACGTCATAACTCTACTGTGTAATAGACAGCTGTGTATATATATGTAGCCTTTAATATTTAAATGTTTTTATACGATCAAATAAAAAATATACATTGTCAACTATAATTATACACGCACATATCCTGAGCCTGACGTTTTTGGCCGAATTTTTTACAAGGGTATGTTACGTATAGGGAGGATATTATGAGAAATGTTACAGACACAATTTATTTTACAAATTTCTGATATGGTATATTTCATCTCAACATATTGATCAACAAATTATTTCAATATAATTTTCGGCCCGACATAATATGTTGAGGTGGAATATACCACATCAATAATTTATAAAATATTTATAAAATAATTTGTATCTCTAGTATTATTCGGATATTATTATTACTTTGGGTAGGAGGAGCTAATATACAAAAGAATGCATTCTTCACAGGTCAGAGTTCAGATACCAAGTTTAGCCATGGCCATAATAATAGAACTACAAAGTTATGTGGGCCAGACCAATTCCATTTCCATGTCACAATAAATATTTATTTATTAAGGTTTACCCAGTATTTAAGTACTAATAATATAAATAAAATAATGGTGGCTGGTTGTAGCCCTCTTTTGTCTAACTAGCCTCAACCTCAAGTGTGTGGTGTCAGGTGTGGTATTTATCTTTCATATTTGACTCATAATTTTTTTTATTTGTATTTTAACACTTATAATAATTAAGTTTGATGACATCCAAACCCCACCAATTCAAAATCACAAATATTTGTATTTTAAGATGTAGTAACATTGAATTAAAATACTTTATAATAAACTTATAATTATTAAGTATATACACTGGAAAATATTTTAAGAATAAATGATAAATAATATGGAGTACTCTGTCAATAATCCAAAGGTTTATGTAGTAATTTTTTAAAAAAAGAAAAAGAAAAAAGGAGTAACTTAAATGAGCGACCGCTATAGATCTACAACGCACGCTTGCTTTTGTTGTGAAAATAACAAAAAAAATGACCGGGGATCATTTCGTAGATTTATTAATTATAATAAAAGTTTTATGATTTACTATAATTGTTCAATGAGGTCTGTTAATAATATAATATTTTATGTGAAGATAATAAAATTTAAATTGAAAAACACATGGTGCCCTCTTACTTAAAATGAAAGGCTTTGTGGTGTTGAAGAATGCATATGATGAGTTTAAGCTACCCGAGAAAGGACCACCATGTTATTCAGATTGCCCCAAATCTTAAGCATACTAAATAGTGACACTTATTTTTCTCATGCCTATTTTTTTTTCCGATCAAACAATCAATATGTAATATGTTATAAAAGATGAAAAGATTATCAAAAAACAAACTCGAATAATAATTCTTTCAAATAAAATAAGAGATAATCAGGAAAAATAAATAATCGTAATAACAACTCCTGAAATACAAGCATATTTCTAAAATAATTTGAAAGGTAAATTCATTGTGTACCATTTATTTCTAAAGTAGAGGAACACAATTTTAAAATATAAAATATGTGTATGTACATAACATAATTCACTCCAAATTTTCTCTATACCATGTAGCTTGTGCGTACTATATATGAAAAATATTATTTTTAAAAAAACTTTTAATATGGGTTTGGTATCTGATTTAAAATCTAAATTAAGCCACGAATCAATAGTTTGAAGTTGTAGTTATTTACTAGATAAAAATCTCACCTTTTAGATTAAAGGAGAGTCTTATTAATCGGGAAACACTAATTATTATTAATTGTAGGGGGTTTAAATCCCTAATTATATTACCTTGTGATTGATGCACTTAAAAAGTACCCTAAAAGCTTCCCTCGTTACTAAATCAAACCGAGTCAAATGAACCCAACACAGGTGGGTCCGACCCGGAATTCGTCACCCTGATGTCTGCGTCGTTTCTCATAACGCCCATGTGGGTATAAGACGACAAGGCAGGAGAGAGATAGGAGGCCCATGGCCTGGCCCAACAATTATAAGCATCCAGTGTAGTGTTGCAGTCCGGCAATTGAGGAGGAGGGGAACAATACAAATATTAATGTTACGTAGTTCTTGATTTAAAATGTCCAAAGTCTTATTTCAACAATTTCACTTTTATTTCTTCTCTCTTCTCCTTCTTCTCTCATCACTCTCTCCCGTCCAAATCAATTAGAATAAATTACTTTCTTCCGTCCAAATCAATTAGAATAAATTTGAACTGTTCTTATATTTTTTTACCTAAATTCAAATTAAATTTTATTTTATTATTATAGATGTGATATAAAATATAATATGGTGAACAATGAAAACACCAAGTCCCACGCGGTCACGCCCCCATCCATTATTGAACTTTGTTATAGTGACACTGCACAACTTTTATTTATCTTTTATATAGAGATTTCAATTAATCAATTATATTTTAAAATTTATTTAAATATATTTATAAATATATAAGTAAAATATGGTAAAGACATAAAAAAAATAATCAAAATATATGTAGTGTGTAACTATAATGTGGGATCCGATTATTATGAAGTTAACTCCATGATAAGTTGGTTAATTGACCAATACAGTACTAACACACAGAAGGAGAGAGATCACCTCCTGCTCTGCGTGTCGACACTGTATTGATCAATTAATCAAAGTTAACTTCATGCTAACCACTGCCTATAATGTGATTCAAGATTCTTCCCTTTTTTAGTAAATATGTGCAAGTATCTTTCCATTGACTTGATTGAAAATATAACTTCAAAGTTGATACTCCATCCGACTTAAAAAAATTGAGCAAAGTACAATTGCACATATATTAAGGAAAAGTACAAATAAAGAAAAAAGAGTAAAAAAATCTAAATTTATCCCTAATAATCCCACAAAATTTTTATAAAGTGTGACCAGTACTTTTATTTTTTATACTAAATGACTTAACTACGCTTCACTTTATGTACTTTTTCTCATTTATTTTAGAACAAAAAAATTTATATCTTTAGTCATTTTTTTTTGGGACGGAAGGAGTATTTTTTTTACAAAAATTCATGTCACATTTTATTCATAGATATGTTATTTAAAATTGTTCGACTGATTGGAGTAGAGTTTTTATTAAAATAAATAAAAAATGAGTATATTATTAGTAGTCCACTTCAAGTAGATCAATTGAGCTAGGGTAGGGTAGATGATAATTAGGTTTTATATCTTGATTAGTCGATTACCCACTTTGATGAAAACATAAAGTAAGCTAGTGTTGTCGATGTAAGCAAAGCAAATCCCAGATGACCCAATTTGCCTATTTTATCCCAAAATACGTCTCAATTATAAATATATTTCACTCCGTTCCAAAATTATATAATACTCCTTCCGTCCCTTATTTAATATATGTCGTACAAAAATTAAAGAAATAATTTTATAATATTAAATATAATATTTATTATTTATAATATTTTTAAATTTTTTTAATTATTATATTTATCTAATACTCTTTTATCTGTAATATTTTTTTATAAAGGATAATTTAAAAAAATTATAATTAATTCTCCTATATTATATAAAACGAAAAATAATTACAAAAAATTAAAAACATCTAAAACGAAATATATTAAAAAACGATAAGAGTTATTGCGATTGCACGGTGTATGGTGTGGTGATGTGTATCATTTAATTTAGTGTTACAATCAAAATACAAATAGTGTAATATGACTCGATTAATTTATCAATCAATTCAATATAATATCTCCATATAGATAGAGAATAATTTTATGTTATCAAATATATTTCTATAATTAACCAAGAGTTCATTAATTAAGAATACTGATATGGGGTTAGAAATCATTATTTAAAAATTATATAAAAAAAGTAATTATATAATAGAAAAAATGTATGTATATAGCTGTATATTACACAGTCGGCTATGGCGACGGTTTCACCCGTCGTTATAGTTATTCTGGGTTATGGCGACAGTTTATCGTCGCTATAGCTCAAAAAAATCTGTCGCCATAGCCCTACTGTGTAATACACAGCTGTGTATATACATATAACCCTTATATAATATTTTATTTAGAATTATATTCTTTAATTCCAAAACATTTTAAAAAAAAATGTTAGAATAGGTAGTAAAAATCAAGACTCCAAGAATTGGGTAGATATGACTGACGAGGAATAGACGTTATAACTAAACCAACCCCTAACCGTGATTAAAACCCCTAAACTCATTACTTTCAGTTATTAATTAGTATATTACTACTATTATTACTCTGCTTCTCCAACAAGTACTATTTATCTATTAGAGCGAAAGGAATCAATTCTGTACCAAAAGAGGAATGTAACTGAATCGAGGCTTACTGCTAGTACTACCATTCTGCTTATTGATTGAAAATAATGTTGTACATTTTTGGAATTTAGTACGAATCTGATTCAAGTGGAGCTGATTCCAGTGACGAAGGTCTCTGTCTGTAGGGTGCATATATGAATTTACATATGTTTATGAGATTTCTTTGGTTTTGATTTGCAATTGATTTGAAGAAATTGTGTTATAATTTGAAAGATTAGGGCAAATTGAATAAATTATGTGTAGGCATTGAAAATAGATTGATTAGTATAACATATTGGGGTTCAAATTACGATTGGTTCTGCATTATTGGGATCGGTGGAGTCTAAAATGGATCAGTACGAGATCATGGAGCAGATTGGTCGGGGTGCATTTGGGGCCGCCATTCTTGTCAATCACAAGCTGGAAAAGAAGAAGTAAATATCCCTTTTATGTAGGTTCTGTATTTCTTAAAAGTTAAAACTTTTGTCTAATTTGTCTTTTGATGATAAAATAGGTATGTGCTTAAGAAGATTCGTCTTGCTCGGCAAACGGAGCGCTGCAGGAGATCTGCTCATCAAGAGGTAGTTCAAATTAGTGGACCTTTCGGTGATTTGGGTTTATTTTTATATTTAATTAATCTTGACATTATTTATTGTATAAACTGTCAAGTTATGAACTGAACAAAAAATATTAACTTGTTTAGGAAATGGGCATAACCATGTTTAGAAATTATAGAATATTTTCCCTAATGGTTCTAATTAAATTGTCTCTGTATGTATTTTTAATGCATCTTAGGCTGTTTTAAATTCATGTGTTTATACAGACATAACTTTAGGCCTTTTTTATCTTTTTTAATTTATATATATATATATATATATATATATATATATATATATATATTTGTGGAATTTGGTTTTGTAGATGGCTTTAATTGCACGGATTCAACACCCTTACATTGTTGAGTTTAAGGAAGCATGGGTGGATAAGGTGTGATGCTTTTGTTTTTCTACAAATATCAACTCCTATGCATTTCTGATTCCTTAATTTTTATCTACCTGCCATTCTGGTCTTGAGTTAGAATATTTATAAACATTATGTAGGGTTGCTATGTTTGCATTGTTACCGGATACTGTGAAGGTGGAGACATGTAAGTTACTTAGCAAACACTGGAATTATTTGTAGGATAATAAAGTTGTAACATTTGCTTAAAGTTACATGTTGATGTAATAATTTTTGAACAGGGCTGAATTGATGAAAAAATCAAATGGGCAATTTTTCCCAGAAGAGGTACGTCTTTTGTCTATTTTGAAAATGACAAATTTGATGTAGAAATTCTATTGTTTGGAATTTTATCATAACAAAACAATTCTCTAAGCTGTTTAGTTTACTCAATTTTCACTAGCTTGCCAGAGTTGAACCTTTTCCTGGTTATATGACTGGTGATATTATTGGTAATATGCAGAAACTGTGCAAGTGGTTCACTCAAATACTGTTGGCAGTTGAATACCTGCATTCAAATTTTGTTCTTCACCGCGACCTAAAAGTATGTACAGGAATTTTGTTTGAGATGCATGTATTTTGTTCCTACAATATCCTCAAACATTACGTCCTTGTAATGCACAGATTATTTAGACTGATTCTTTAACCTCCTTATTGGCTTATCTACAGTGTTCCAACATCTTTCTTACCAAGGATAAAGATGTTCGTCTTGGTGAGTTTGTAAAAGTTTATTTTTTCTATTAAATAAAAAATTGATGTTCTGTTAACCCTGTCCTGACCTATATATATCTATGTTACTCTGTTTTGTGTTTTTTGTGATTAGGGGATTTTGGACTTGCTAAAACTTTGACGGCAGATGACTTGGCCTCTTCGGTATGTGCTTCATTTATGTACCACCTTTGTATTACACTGTCAAATTTAACATACTTAAGGAATTAAGGGAAAGGATTCATTTAGAGTTGTAGTCAAGGTATAGTTCTTTTACTTGGTGGTAAAAAATTAACTATACAGGGAATTGTTTGTATATTGTATGAATGCTATACAATTTATAACAATTATTTAATTATTTTCCATCACTAAGTACATATGGAATCGATGTATTTGAATTAACTGTAAGAATACCTACCCGGAAGTTAGTTTTCCTTTCCGCTGACTTAAAAGTATTATTCTGGTAAATATTCTTCTTTTTTTGGGTTTTGTTTTGTTGTAATATAAACTAACACTCTATAGTTTATAGAAACTCAAACTATTACACAATATTGTAGTTTGCGCAATCAAAAAATTTTGGATGCTCATTTTTGATCTGCATAAAATATACAAATAGAATCTTATTGGTGATAATTTATTACTATTTATAGGGAATGGAAGTATGGACCTTATGGTCATTGGCAGAATCAGAAGCGGGTATTTAACTGAAACTAGTAGTTGAGAATTGAGGATAGTCCCCTCAATTGAGTCTCAGCATCAGTATTTGATTTTCAATGAAACTTCTGGAGTTGCTGCACCAGTTGATATCATGTTATCTTACCTTCATCCTTTTCCAGCTTAGTGTGCTAGTCATGTAATTTATCTTTCCTGTAAATTATCTAGCACTTATTTTATGTTCTTACAAAGTTTAACTCAATTTTTTGTCAATACGGGTGAACCAAGTATATGTTTTGATCAATACGAAGTAAATAGAATTGCTTATTCGAAATATTAATGCTTATCTGTCTTTTGGTTCAAGTATTCGTGTAGTCTGTTCATGTGATGAAAGCCGATATCCTTGTGTTCTTGATCAAGATCTAATAGCTGTTTTGTTATGTAATTACCAGGTTGTTGGAACTCCAAATTACATGTGTCCTGAACTTCTTGCAGACATTCCTTACGGTTTTAAATCCGATATTTGGTCTCTAGGTATGTGGACTTTTCTTATTTCTTTTTCCTTTTTTGTTTGGCATAATATGGTTTAGAATCAGAGTTTCAGTTTAAGAGAAAAATAGTTTCTCTTGTAAAAGTTTAGTTCAGTACCTTGTCCATCCTCAGGGCACTCTTGGTTTAATGACCGTAATGATATTGTCACCATTTGACATTTGTAGCTCTATTCTATAAGGCCGTTAGGCCCCTTAGTTAGTGGTGGTCATTTCATTTTCAGTTCCCTGAAGTGGTATGAGGATAGGATTAAACTTTGACCCTTTGAACCGTTTGAACTTCCATAAATTTTAACCTGAATTCTCGTGTTTGTGTCTCTGTCTTTCTTTCTTTTTCCTTCTTTATCTGTCTGTCTTTTCCGTCAGTTTCATTTTCTTAATCTGTTTATCAGGTTGCTGTATGTATGAGATGGCTGCTCATCGCCCTGCATTTAAAGCATTTGTAAGATTTCCTATTTTTTGTGGTCTCTCTCTCCCTCCTCCCCCTCGCTATCTCTCTTTTATTGACTCAGTGATTTACAATCAATTAGGACGATTCCATTTGTGCTGCTGTGGATTTCTTCAAATCAATATTTTGAGTGGAATAATAGCGGAGACTGAAATCACTTTCTCTCATTCACTAATGTGCACCTTTAATTAAGAAATTTGATTAATGGAATATACTTATGTGTTTTGTTTTCACAAAAAAAAAGACCTTAAAGAGTTCTGTATGGTAGTTGCGTCCAAGTTAAGCACCCTATTAATCATGAATGCTTCTCTGACATACGGGTCAGAGGTATTATTTACTATAAGAGAAATTCATTGTTAAGAGTTGAAGGCTTGAAGCAGAAAGTGAGGCGCGCTTGACCCTCGATGAGGCAAGGTGTTGGATTTGGAATCTGGCTTTTCCCTTAAAGAAGCATCAAGTGTTTATTCAGCTTAGTAATACATTCTAATTGTAAGCCAATTCATTATTTTCAAATCTAGTTAGAAATACTTTCAAAACACTTGCAAGTATTAAAACTGTAGATAATTAGAAGTATCAAGTTTGTAAATCTTTTAATGATATTACATCAACATGTTTTCACAGTGAACTAGAGACCTTGCTCTTTTTCTGCGACTGATAGTTTTGCGTGAAGTCTTATAAAATATCCAAATAGTGATTCATTACTAAAGCATTGTTATTTAATAAACAATGGTAGTAGAAAATTTAGAATTCAAATTATGAAAATGTATCTGTCATGAGTTGAGGACATGAGGTGCATAATATACTCTCCTTTGATATTGCATTGTCTCATAAAACACGGTTTTGTGATTTCCTCATTTCTGCATGACCTCTTAAGTGAGGCGTTCAAAGAATTGTTTAAGAACTGCACAATCTTTTATATGTTTGTTGTTGTTGACCTGTGGACTGCTTGGTAAAGCTGTCATTGAGTCACATGTGTTATTGTGTCATTTTCTTTTATCCTTTCCAGAATACTCATGTTTCAACTGAATTGGAAAGAGTTACGAGTCTTATGATCACATGCATTACAGACTTAGACACTTGCATTCTTTCGGCAATTTTGTATGTAACATACTGAACAGTGTCTTCTCACTTGTTTGAGGGTTCTACCACTATCTTATCTTCTCATAATACGAATGCTGATGTACCATACATGTTTAACTGCTTACTTCATGTATGTTGACCTATTGTCACATCTGTTAGGAAATATTTCTGTTTATTTGGTTCCTAAATTTTGTTTTGCATTATACGAAAGTGTGATATTGCTTTTGTTCATGTAATTTTAACTAGTTTCTGACATTTTTTATTTAAATGGTTTCAGGACATGGCAGGACTAATAAGTAAAATAAATCGATCCTCCATTGGTCCTTTACCTTCCTGTTACTCGCCATCCTTGTAAGTTAAATGATTCTTGCATTGGCATTAAACAAGTTATTCTTTCATGTTCAATCAGATTGTAGAAATCTCACATGTTGCTTCTTAATTTTTTGGGTCAGCCTAATTGCATGCGCGTGTGCATGTTTTTTTTCCTTCCCCTGTTTGAGGAGTAGTTTAGTTTAATTGTTTATTAGGCTTATTGTTATAATGAGAATGTTTCAAGTTTGAGTCTCCTTTTGGCTGCTAGAGGACCAACTCTGCAAGTCATAAGTTAATGATTTTCTGTGCTGGTGATGAATATTTCTTGGCATAAGTTATATTTGAGTGCTCTTATTCAGTTGTAATGTAAAGTCATTTGGTGCAACACATCAATCTTTGACTTCCATTGTTCCTGATTATTTTTCTTTCTTGTATATTTTTAAGATGATAATAACTCTATATTGTTCCATCTGCAGGAAAACAATTATCAAAAGCATGCTAAGAAAGAACCCTGAACATCGACCCAATGTAAGCCCTCCCAGATTCATTTAACAATTTGCATATGTATTTTCATATCACGTCATCTTAATTTTCTCAAATCAACTTGGATCAGGCATCTGAAATCCTGAAGCACAAATACTTGCAACCTTATGTTGAACAATACCGCCCATCTTTTAATTCCCCTTTGAAACCTCTCACTACTGCTCGTGATATTCGTAAGAATATGGCTGAAAGCCAAAGTAGTAATAGTTCATGCAGTGACAGAGAGAGTTTCATGTCAGGTGAGAAAAGTATACGAGCTGTAGTATGCGATTGTGGCAATAAAGCCGCCACTGATGTTGATTTGGCTTCTGTTGATGAGGAGGTTGGTTGTCAGCAGCTAATGGAAAGTGATGAACAGGGCAGTGACGTGTCCAATGACCAAATGGAGGTACAAGAGGTGACAATACCCTTCAAAAATGAACACAGATCCAATATAGAAATTAAGCAACCAAAAATCATAAAAAATATAATGGTGGCTCTGAAAGAAGGAAAAGTAAGAGAAAACAGTTCACCTGTGAGAGGTAACCGAATGAAGGCGGGGGCTGTATGTAACCAGAGAACTATCTTAGAAGCATCATCTAAAGTTCCCAGTGTGCAGATACTCCTGGTTCAAAGGCTATTGTAGATACACCACCATTTGTACTGTCAAAGACCAGCCCAGATTCAGCTAAACGGATCCAAGGACTAAATCCTTTGAAGCATCAGGTATGGCTGTTTAATGCCCTATGTTTTGCTTTATATCTGTGTTGAAGCCATTATTGATATTAATAAGGCTTATTATATGCAGTTACCTGCTGTTGACTCCTCTCCAAAGACTAAACCTAGACATGAAGGAATCCCTCCCTCTGTTCCTACAAGATATAACACTGAAGACGGACTTCCTGCAAAACCAAGATTAAAAACACCTACTCTGGCTAGACGATCATCATCAGTTACAGGTCAGAGGAAACAAACGGGGGTTGACACTCCAGGTTTAGTGAGCAATAATATGATGCTTGGCACAGGCAATACAACTCAGGATCCTGAAAGGAGGACCCCTGATAATGTGCCAAGTGTCCGGCTTACTGCACGTGTCTCAAGGGAGATCAGATGTGACTCTCAAGAAGCTGTTGTGGGATCTACAATAGGAATGCAGACAGAGAGCAGCAATTCTGTCTCATCTTCAATGTCAATTCAAGGTTTCGAGCTTTGTGCTGAGGCAGCAAATCCTGTCAATAACATGACAAAACTGATACTTCCAAATTTTGAGCAAGTGACCCAAACTGCGACTTTGGAATGTTGTCCACCCAGTGTTTCGGTAGCTTCAACCTCGCACTCTGAGATGCCTAAAATTATTATGTCCAGGGGAAACAGTCGAAATGATGATAAATCTCTAATCTGCTTGACCAGGACCACTGAGGTGCGTCTTGATTGTGAAAGTATGAATTACGAAGCTGGTAGTGAGAATATGAGTACAGGTTCAGCTTTGGCTGTCCAATTTCCCAAATCTGAAGATATATCTGATGATAAAGATGATGTATTGACAAGAACACCTAGTAATAGGGCTGATGCAGTTCCCCAATTGCAACGCACTTGTACATCTAATGGTGATGACAAGTTCACGGTTAAAGAACTTCTGTCGTCAGTAGCAGACACTACTGCTTCCACTGTGCCTCCCGTTACATCTAGCCCAAAGAATTTACATTCAGAGAAGGGAATTATCTTGAGAAATCCAACAACTGACAAGCATGCTGCTCCCCATTTCCAGCCAGCTTTTGACGAAGTCATTCATGTTATACGACATAGTAGTTATCGAGTTGGGAGTGAGCAGCCAGTGGTTGAAAGTGTTGAGAGGAATGTGGATGTTGGGAAGCTGATAAATGTAGCATGGGACGAGGTGGAGATAAAAGACCTAGCCACTCCTGCACCCACCAAAGCATCTAATTGCTCTGAAATCATGACTCCAAAATCAGACCTTTCTGATAATTCTGGGGTTAAGGAAATGGATTTGAGGAATCCCACCCCTCCGGAATCAAAATTAAATTCTTGGAGCCTGAAAAAAGCAGCACTCCTGTAAGTGAAACTCAGGAGGAAACAGCAGGGAAGGAGATTTTAGATGTCCACTCTTCCAGGCAGAGGGCAGAGGCACTTGAAGGGCTATTAGAGTTGTCTGCTGACTTGCTTCAACAAAATAGGTTGGAAGAGCTTTCAGTTGTTCTTAAACCCTTTGGAAAGGATAAGGTCTCCCCAGGGAGACAGCTATCTGGCTGGCAAGAAGTCTGAAGGGAATGATGCTTGAAGATTGTGGAAGGAATTCGTAAGTCATTATCCTGCTGGTACGCGTGGTCTGTTTTTTGTTTATTGATGGTGCTCTAATATTTCTTAGCCTTTTTTTTCTTCCACATTCATTTGAGCTACACTTGATTTTTCTTAACAGCACAAAGCCATGCAGTTTTTATCTTTCCGTTATTAATTTTATTTTAGTATTACATTGTAATTCTTTAGGTGCTGGATTTATATACGAATGCAGAAATTTTGTGTTCCAAATATATGTATGGATTAATTGGATATTTCATTGTATCTAGTGACCAAAAAACATGATATCTGAATTACACGTTAAACTGTAATAAAGGGAGAAACATGAAAGCTTAAATTAAAAATAGGAAACCCAATTGTTTGTTTTCCATCTTTTTTTTCGGCATATTTCTCATTATATATATGGATTGCCAATAACTCGATGGCTAGCTAGTGGGGATGATCAGTTGCAGCCCTCTTACTTCCTCCGGTCAAAAATTAGAGTTTTATTTCTAAAACTATAATCTTTAAAGAAAGTTTTGTTTTCCCAAACATCCCCGTCCTTAAAAGTAAAGAAAAAAAAAGGTTTCAAATTTATTTAAATTATCTCTACAAGATTATATAAAGAATGAATAATTTTTTTTTATACTAATATATCTCACTAAATGACATATTTAGTACCTTTCACTTTATGTACTTTTTCTTTTTTTTTTAGAACAAAAAATAATTTTTTTTTCATACTAATACTGCATTTTAAAAACTTTAATCTGAAAATAAAAATATATCTTTAATTTTAAAACAAATATAATATAGTACATTCATTTTATCCCTTTGTAGTGTTTCACATCGATCATTTTCAATTCGTACCAGCCAGCCAAGAACTTTGCAGTTTGCACTTGAAGAGACAGAGCAGTAATATTTGAAGTGCCTTAGATAGATCATAGATAGATAGATAGATAGATCTACGCACGCACGCACGCACGCACGCGAGCGATCGAGTCCCACATTTTCTCCCAGAAAATATTTGCTGCTTACGCGTTAGCTAGCTCTATATATATGCTTTCACTAAATCACTAGCAGTTTCTTCACTAACTACCTAGCTAGCTACATGACCTGACCTGACCTGACCTGCTGCTATCTGTTCTTGGAACCTAGTGAAAAATTAATTAATTAATTGTTTTCTTCCTTTTTAGCTTCTTATAGTTTT
>CM029018.1:203274764-203353686 GCA_016801055.1 Panax notoginseng | reverse complement strand
GAGGTTGTATGTCATTAGACATCTTGTATGATAGTGACAAAACACCCTTCCAACGTTGGGTTCGCCTCACCCTATTTTCTTCACCAAATATAACTACTAAATGATGACCACCGTTCTATTCCCTTGTTACCCCGCCACTCGACCCAGCTACACTCTTATTACCTGAAAGGAATTGTGAAGCAAAAGGGTGAGCACAACTAGCTCAGTAAAGAATATCATGACTAAAGATAAATAAATTATCAATAGCCTTCATCAATAATAAATCAGAGATTTAGAACATATGGTAGATGATAAAAAATTCAACCATAGTTGCAGCGGAACAGCAATCCATTAGAAGAGTCAAATAGACTATAAAGTCTATTATCTTCTCCATGTTAAAAATCCACCAACAATTTTATCCATGTAACATCACTCAACAGTTCCTTTCCACAATCATATGAATAACTCATAATCATAATTGTGACTATAAATTTTTCTTCGCACCCAGGACGAAGAATATTTTCATCACCTGTCTTTACCTGAAACATCAAAGATCATGGTTATACCAAATCACAGTTCCTGTTTATAATCATACTAACAAATCCATCTTTCACTACTACGGGCCAAAGATATTCATCAACAAACCATCTTTGCACTACGGCCAAAGATATTCAACAACAGTTCATCTTTGCACTACAGGCCAAAGATATTCATCAACAATTCATCTTTGCACTACATGCCAAAGATATTCATCAACAATTCATATTTGCACTACAGGCCAAATATATTCATATCTCAAAGAAATATATAATCATTTCAGAATTTATATAAACAATAATTATAACCATGTTGATCAATTCACCTTTGCACTTAAGCTTAAGATATTCAATTATAAATTCAATGGTCATGATCATACCAGTCACAATTCAACTTTGCACTACAGGCCAAAGAGAACCCTAGTCATGATCATACCAATAATCTACCCATCTTTACACTCCAGTGAAAGAGAATTTCAACATCAAGGTTATAAAAATGTTATATATGATAATAAAAATAATATAATCAACATATAGATTTAATCTCAAGAGTAATATTCATAAATCAACTATAATTTGGTTAGAAAAAGAAACCAATTTTGTCGTGAATAGTGATAGTAATCAGAATAGTAACTCGTGAATAGTAACTCATGAATAGTAACCCCGACACAAAAAGAGAAATTTCACAATAAAATCCATACCAATATTTCGGTATAATGATATTGAAAGAATAACATTTCTTAAGCTTATAAACAATTTATTTAAATTGTTTACACTTTACTAATAATGCATTTAATCATCATAAAATGCCAACTCTTAAGATTTCATCATCAATAACCAAAACCCTCATCAAAAATCTGCATATACCTCATATAGGATTCTCAAGCCATAAAATCCTATTTTCCAATTTTCTTTCTTCACAAAACATATTTAATTCATTTACTCATAACTAGACCATTTTCATGAAAAATACCAAATCAGTTCCAAAAATATTTCTTTTCTGGGATTTAGCATAATATAGTCCCATAGTGAACATATATTTTTCTCAGAATTTTTAAAAGTCATTTACTATTTTTCATATGGCCAAAATAGCCGAATATTTAGACATTTATCAAAAATTGTACTTTTGTCTAAAAATTCTGAAATTTACAGAGTATACTTCCTCATATACATGTACTCCCAATAAAAATTTCATCAATTTTGGAGTTAACCACAAGGAATTATAAGCGGTTACTTTTAAAATAGTCTTTTCTCATAAAATTCATAACTCTCAATCTATACATCCAAAAATCACCATTTTTGGACACAATCAAGAAAACTCATCAAAATATCATTTCAAATTTTTCCAGAATTTTTGAAGATCAGAAAAATTACGAAACTGAAAATCATAACAACCCTTAAAATCCTTAATATCCCTTACTATCCCTTACTATCCCTTACCTCAAAAGAGCAGTACTTCTGACTGGATATCGGATATGATGCTGAAGGAAACTTGCACTGATGAATAGCAACTCACCAAGTATCTAAAAACTCACAAAATATGCTTCATAATATAGAGAGAGAAAGAGAGAAAGCTTATGTTTCTGGTGTGATTTTCAATTCTAACTTAGCCCTCTATTTATAGGAAAATTTTGGTAGGTTTGACCTGCAACCTGATGGCTTTACCTGCTACTATTCCCACCCACCACATTTGAAATATAATTCAGCACATTTCTTCACCAACCACAAGTGGGGCCCACCAATTCTAGAATTTTCCACCAAAATGATAAACTCCGAAAATTCAACAATTTCTGAACCAGTCATCTCGTAAAATTCATAATAAATCATACGTTCATTTTTAACGGTTCAAAATTTGTGGACATATACTCAACTTATATATGTATAACATATCCAAAAATTACCACGATCCAACGGTCGGATTAAAAATTATAACCCCCGCAAAATATCTCAAAAACCCTGATTTTTAATACCTCCATTCCGACAAAAATACGATAAAAATCCTCAACATTAACTCCTTCATTTTTAACCACAAAAATATATCCCTCATTTATATCCACATAAAATAAATATTTCCTTATCATATGAATCAATAATTAATTATTCACAAATAATATTACAGAATCACATTTATGACAACCAGGCCGTTCCCAGGAAAGAGGGGGCTTTCCAATAAGGATTTCTCCTTACTGGCGCGCAATTAGATGACCAAACCTCTCCTTAGACAGAACTTTCTAGACATTGCCAATAATGTTATCTAATAATATTATTCAAATAATATGAATTATTGATCTGATAATAGAAATACTGTGCAGCAACAATTATTGAAACAACAATAATATAAAATATCAACGTAGCAATTATTGAATCAATAAAATAAAATATTGAACAGTAATTACTGTAACAATTATTGAGTAGTGCCTTCTTACGTAAGAATCAATAATTTCAAAAATACTATGCAATACCGTGTGCTACTGTGCAATAACGCGTATTACTGTATTTTAACCACCGGTATTCCAACAGTGTTAACGGTAACAACTACGCCGTTATTTGTAAAAACTCAAATTTGTCGTTTTCTTCACCCGACAGTTATTCGTTATGGGGCCCACAAATAGCTGCGCCGTCGTACGAATATTCCCGACAGAAAGAATATTCCACGACCAAACGAATATTCCCCGACAACAATGATTATTTTATAACCACTTGCTTATTTTGAAAAAAATCATATTTCACTCATAACTTTAAATTTTTATCAATTTAACCATTTACTGAATAGTAATTATAAGAAAAATTGAATACTTTTATTTCATAAAATTCGGGGTCTTACAATCTCCCCTCCTTATGAAATTTCGTCCCCGAAATTTACGTACCTGGTATTTCAAAGAGTTGAGAATACCTTGCTTTCATTTCAGATTCCATCTTCCCTGTCATCATGATTTCTCCATTGCTCATCTCCTGTATTTCAGATATCATTCTAGAATACAGCTTCAAAACAAGGTTAATTTAACAAATTAACATATCACATAATATCCCGATATTATGACTGACCAACAAATAAGCTTAGGTAGGACACACTAGCGAAGGATTTACTCATCTCTCCCCTCCTAGTTGTATTCCCCGATCTCGCCAGAGATCATATCCCTAAGCTCTGATACCACCTGTAACACCCCCAAAATAGGTCCATTCCATCCAACCTATTCTGAGTCGCCAAATACATGGTACAGAAAATAACTACAACTTTATTACAACAATTGTCGTGCAAAATACAACAACACATATGCTGTGAGTTTGGATACAAATATATACCAAATGTGACTCATGTTCCAACCGTGGACATCACCTCACAATAACACCTTACATAAAGGTATAGTCAAAAACTGTTTTAGAAATTAGAATCTTTGGAAGTGCTCAAGGAAACCTTCGTACATGGGAGGCCACGCGTCTAGGTTATGATAGATATCATATGGCCACAGAATTATCCTTGGTTGACCCAATAGACCCCAAAGAAAAACGAGAAGATTACTATCATATTCTTCCCAATGGTGAGTCTTCTCTTGACTTATCATTATCTCCACTGTCTCTAATTGAGAATTATACTTCAAACAAACACCAAGATTATATAGGTAGTGCCCATAGATATACTCAGCAAGTGGATGAGCACAACCCTGTCTTATGATGACACGAGGTTGTATGTCATTAGACATCTTGTATGATAGTGACAAAACACCCTTCCAACGTTGGGTTCGCCTCACCCTATTTTCTTCACCAAATATAACTACTAAATGATGACCACCGTTCTATTCCCTTGTTACCCCCCGCTCGACCCAGCTACACTCTTATTACCTGAAAGGAATTGTGAAGCAAAAGGGTGAGCACAACTAGCTCAGTAAAGAATATCATGACTAAAGATAATTAAATTATCAATAGCCTTCATCAATAATAAATCAGAGATTTAGAACATATGGTAAATGATAAAAATTTCAACCATAGTTGCAGCGGAACGAGCAATCCATTAGAAGAGTCAAATAGACTATAAAGTCTATTATCTTCTCCATGTTAAAAATCCACCAACAATGTTTTATCCATGTAACATCACTCAACAGTTCCTTTCCACAATCATATGAATAACTCATAATCATAATTGTGACTATAAATTTTTCTTCGCACCCAGGACGAAGAATATTTTCATCACCTGTCTTTACCTGAAACATCAAAGATCATGGTTATACCAAATCACAGTTCCTGTTTATAATCATACTAACAAATCCATCTTTGCACTACGGGCCAAAGATATTCATCAACAAACCATCTTTGCACTACGGCCAAAGATATTCAACAACAGTTCATCTTTGCACTACAGGCCAAAGATATTCATCAACAGGCCATCTTTGCACTACATGCCAAAGATATTCATCAACAATTCATATTTGCACTACAGGCCAAATATATTCATATCTCAAAGAAATATATAATCATTTCAGAATTTATATAAACAATAATTATAACCATGTTGATCAATTCACCTTTGCACTTAAGCTTAAGATATTCAATTATAAATTCAATGGTCATGATCATACCAGTCACAATTCAACTTTGCACTACAGGCCAAAGAGAACCCTAGTCATGATCATACCAATAATCTACCCATCTTTACACTCCAGTGAAAGAGAATTTCAACATCAGGGTTATAAAAATGTTATATATGATAATAAAATTAATATAATCAAAACATATAGATTTAATCTCAAGAGTAATATTCATAAATCAACTATAATTTAGTTAGAAAAAGAAACCAATTTTGTTGAATAGTAACCGTGAATAGTAATTCGTGAATAGTAACTCGTGAATAGTAACTCATGAATAGTAAACTCGACACAAAAAGGTAGAAATTTCACAATAAAATTCATACCAATACTTCGGTATAATGATATTGAAAGAATAACATTTCTTAAGCTTATAAACAATTTATTTAAATTGTTTACACTTTACTAATTAATGCATTTAATCATCATAAAATGCCAACTCTTAAAATTTCATCATCAATAACCAAAACCCTCATCAAAAATCTGCATATACCTCATATAGGATTCTCAAGCCATAAAATCCTATTTTCCAATTTTCTTTCTTCACAAAACATATTTAATTCATTTACTCATAACTAGACCATTTTCATGAAAAATACCAAATCAGTTCCAAAAATATTTCTTTTCTGGGATTTAGCATAATATAGTCCCATAGTGAACATATATTTTTCTCAGAATTTTTAAAAGTCATTTACTATTTTTCATATGGCCAAAATAGCCGAATATTTAGACATTTATCAAAAATTGTACTTTTGTCTAAAAATTCTGAAATTTACAGAGTATACTTCCATCATATACATGTACTCCCAATAAAAATTTCATCAATTTTGGAGTTAACCACAAGGAATTATAAGCAGTTACTTTTAAAATAGTCTTTTCTCATAAAAATTCATAACTCTCAATCTATACATCCAAAAATCACCATTTTTGGACACAATCAAGAAAACTCATCAAAATATCATTTCAAATTTTTCCAGAATTTTTGAAGATCAGAAAAATTACGAAACTGAAAATCATAACAACCCTTAAAATCCCTTAATATCCCTTACTATCCACTATCCCTTACCTCAAAAGAGCAGTACTGACTGATATCGGATATGATGCTGAAGGAAACTTGCACTGATGAATAGCAACTCACCAAGTATCTAAAACTCACAAAATATGCTTCATAATATAGAGAGAGAAAGAGAGAAACTTATGTTTCTGGTGTGATTTTCAATTCTAACTTAGCCCTCTATTTATAGGAAAATTTTGGTAGGTTTGACCTGCAACCTGATGGCTTTACCTGCTACTATTCCCACCCACCACATTTGAAATATAATTCAGCACATTTCTTCACCAACCACAAGTGGGGCCCACCAATTCTAGAATTTTCCACAAAAATGATAAACTCCGAAATTCAACAATTTCTGAGCCAGTCATCTCGTAAAATTCATAATAAATCATACGTTCATTTTTAACGGTTCAAAATTTGTGGACATATACTCAACTTATATATGTATAACATATCCAAAAATTACCACGATCCAACGGTCGGATTAAAAATTATAACCCCCGCAAAATATCTCAAAAACCCTGATTTTTAATACCCCATTCCGACAAAAATACGGATAAAAATCTCAACATTAACTCCTTCATTTTTTAACCACAAAAATATATCCCTCATTTATATCCACATAAAATAAATATTTCCTTATCATATGAATCAATAATTAATTATTCACAAATAATATTACAGAATCACATTTATGACAACCAGGCCGTTCCCAGGAAAGAGGGGGCTTTCCAATAAGGATTTCTCCTTACTAGCGCGCAATTAGATGACCAAACCTCTCCTTAGACAGAACTTTCTAGACATTGCCAATAATGTTATCTAATAATATTATTCAAATAATATGAATTATTGATCTGATAATAGAAAATACTGTGCAGCAACAATTATTGAAACAACAATAATATAAAATATCAACGCAGCAATTATTGAATCAATAAAATAAAATATTGAACAGTAATTACTGTAACAATTATTGAGTAGTGCCTTCTTACGTAAGAATCAATAATTTCAAAAATACTGTGCAATACCGTGTGCTACTGTGCAATAACGTGTATTACTGTATTTTAACCACCGGGTATTTCAACAGTGTTAACGGTAACAACTACGTCGTTATTTGTAAAAACTCAAATTTGTCGTTTTCTTCACCCGACAGTTATTCTGTTATGGGGCCCACAAATGGCTGCGCCGTCGTACGAATATTCCCCGACAGAAAGAATATTCCACGACCAAACGAATATTCCCCGACAACAATGATTATTTTATAACCACTTGCTTATTTTGAAAAAAATCATATTTCACTCATAACTTTAAATTTTTATCAATTTAACCATTTACTGAATAGTAATTATAAGAAAAATTGAATACTTTTATTTCATAAAATTCGGGGTCTTACAGTGAGCACGGGTGAGTAAGATAAGGGGTATGCACTTGATCCGGACCGATATATATATTTAGTATTGTGAGTAGAATTATAAGGTTAACCAATTATATATATCAAATGCATCACGTTAAAATATTAGTATTATTTATAATTATTATTCACGTAACTCGCAATAAAAAATCTACATATAAAGTCCCGAGATATATCATTTTCTAACTTTTTATATACATAAAATAAACACATAATGCATATGTCGAAAAATGATTGTGCTCTACGAAATCAAATATTCATTTTCATATTTTAATTTTAATTTTGATGTAATTTTTCAATATTAATGATAAAATTTAGTTCAAATCTAAGAAAATTCATCGAATCTAACTAGTTGCCGTATATATAACTTTTATTATAAAATTATATCTCTTTCTTTTTTCATCTATATATTTTAATAAGTGGTTACAACATTTACAAGTTAATCTCATAGAAATAACTTTAAGCAAGCTAGGTTAGTTTAATTTAAAGATGATTAAAAAATAAATAAATTATGAAACGACTTAAATAATTAAATGGACATAGACCCGCATGAAATTAAATTAAACTAGAGTCGTACCAACATTTTTATTTTAGTATTCATTTATGTATAAATTTTGGTTGAAATGTCACATAGGGTTCATCATAGTTGCTAATAATATCATTACCACTCGATTAGTCGGTGAACGCTAGGATTATAAAATGTCTTTTCTACTTATTAAAATAAAATCCACCACTAGGTGTCATGATTTTTATCTTAATGCTCCTAAAAATTTCACTCAACAAATAATTACTAGTAAATTGGGGACAGTCTTTTATTTTTTTTAAATTTTGGTTGGTATAAATTCCAATTAAGTAGAACAAATTTTTTTATTGGGACGTGTACAGTGGCTTTGAGCCCCTAAATTCCCCATTCTATCCCTTGAAGAGGAATGCCAGAGAGATAGGTTAGGGCAACTTTGTGGAAGAAAAAGAGGCAAAAAATGAGCTACTCCTACTATGTTCACACTTTATTATTCCCTCCCATTGGTTTTGTGGTCCAATGGCCACTCTTCCCTTTGTGTCCCTGTCCCGTTAGGGGCATCATGAAATTTTGCCATTACTTTTTACTATGTCTTTCAGGCAACACTCAGGTTGTGCCATTTTTGAGCATACCAATAACACCTAACTATTAGCATGGGCATAATTTCCCATAATTACTCCTATACTTAAATAATATGGGCAATCCAAAACTAATACTACTCCCTCCGTTCTTTTATATAGGTCGTTTTACGGTTATGCACAAGTATTAAAGTAATGATTGTATAGCATTAACTATAATATCAATCGTCTATATTACCCTTGTATTGAAATAAGAGATTGTTATTTATAGGACAGAAAATAGTGAGAGAACCAAAGTTACATTTAATATTTAGGGTAATATTGGAAACTAAGCAATTAATGCTTACTTGAAATTCTAAAACGACTTATATTAAGGAACAAAAATATTTCTCTAAAACGACCTATATTAAGGAACGGATGGAGTACTATTATTTGACGAAATCGGTTATCATGAAGTTAACTTCATGGTTTTATAATATATTGGTCAATTGACCAATACAATGTTGACACGCAAAGAGAGATCATATCCCGACCTGCGTATCGACAGTGTATTGATCAATTGACAAAAATTAATTTATTGCTAACCACTCACGTATTAGACACTACATAAATTTTTTGTAAAGACGAAAGTACCCTCTACATATTGCAATATTGAAAGTGTGTGAAGTTCGATATCAACTGAAAATTGTTATTTCCATTTTTGGGCCAATAATAAATGGTAGAGTAATAATTATACTATCAGAATAATAAGTATCATTAAATGTTAAAAGAAATACATATCGACACTAATTAGTATAGATATTCTTCTGCTATTATCAATGTATCGCCTATTTTTTTTAATATAAAGTTTCTTTTACATAAATATAGGATCAAGCCAGAAAAACGAGTCCGGTTATCGTAAAGTTAATTTCATAGTAAGTTAGTCAATTAAACAATGCAGTATTGACACGCAGACAGAAATATCATCTCTCAACTTACGTATCGACACTTTATTAATCAATTAACTAAAATTAACTTCATACTAATCACTCCCTAAAAAACCTAATTTGTAAAAATATCACATTCTTATAATCTATTTCCCCTTTTTCCTTCTGAAGGCGGCTAGTCTCTCTCTGACCCAACTTCATTTAGTACTTAAAATATTTTGTATTGATGGCATAACACAGGATCACTTCTACTTAAATGATTAATTATTTCCAAGAGTAGATATAACAATTACTATAAGTTATTCTAATGATAATGTTAAATAATAAAGTAACTGTTTTCTATTATTTTCTTGGTCTTGTATTTAATTTTGTGGTATATATAGTATGACTGGTGTTGGCTGACATGCCAGTTATTGCCCTAACCTTTTTCATTAAATTATCAATTAGTACTAATATTCCTTTTTTAACATCTGAAATTAAAATGTCTTAGGTGGTTGGTTGGAACCCCTTAATTGTTCTTGTATTCTATATATATATATATATATATATATATATATATATATATATATATATATATATATATATATAAATTGGTTAAAATTATTCAATTGAAAATACTCTAATTTCACATGGGTCACGTTGCTACATTGTTAAGCTTAATGCAATTGCACATGGTTAAAAAGCGTTAGAACGTCAAACACATAAATTAACCAAAGAGATTAAAAATAAGTAGACAAGATTTACGTGATAATTTTAAGTTTTAAAAAATTACGGATGAGAGACTAATTATAGTGTGAAGAACAAGGTCTGAATTTTTATCAAAAGAAAAATAAAGCTTTAATTATAATAACATATATAGTTTAGTTAAAAATATACTAGTAATAAACTCAAATAACAATACATATCTGCTACTACCACTACATTTAATTTTTTTTTTCTTACGGTTGATGGTTGGTACTTTTTTATTGGGAGAGATAAAAAATATGTGTGTGGGGGGGGGGGGGGGGGGGGGGGGGGGACATAAAAAGATGGAGCACATGAGTGGTGTTACTTTTTGGAGTTTGTAGGAGTACTTTAATTTAACCTCATTGTGGTTATATTAGAAATTATGGGGAATTGGGTAAAAAGATTCCTTCTCATATAATGCAATGCACATCCACTGTGTGTCTTTGTTGATGTATTACACACACATACACATTCATCCTTTCCTTTTATTTTCTTTGCTGTCTTTTTATATTTTCGATCTCATTTTGTTGGTGTTTGGAGAGAGAGAGATGGGAAAGAAAAAGGAGACAAGAAATGGGAAAGATAAGTGGAAGGGAAAGGGATTGGGAAGGGGAAAGTATTTTGCTTAATGGTATGGGGTGTGTGTGTCAAATTGTCAATGTATAAAAAAAAAGAGAAAGGAAAGAGAGAAATATATTGACTTATTTGATTGGGTTTTTCCATTTTCTTTTTATTGTTTATTAATTATGATAGTTATAATTATTTGTATTAAAATTGGATTATTGTATTAAATTGAATTCAAAATTTAATGTTTATTTGAATTTTATTTATTTATTATTATATTTTTATCTAATTTTAAAACGGAGAGAGTATAATTATACAACCTTAACATTGCATAATAAGGAGGCTCTTTGTTTACTTCTGAGTGTGTCTGAATAAGTTTTCTGAGTGTGTCTGAATAAGTTTGAATTTGTCCGAATAAGTCATTCCGTTTGTTTAACAATTTTTAAACTCTGAATGCGTATGAAAGACTCATTCAAAATTTTGTGGCAGAATGAGTAAGAAGTAGTGTTGAATGATATTTTTACTTGCATACTATCATAGACAATTAAAATTTACATTCAATATACATATTGTTTATTATTGTAAACAAATTTTAAATTTTGTTATGTACAAATTGTTTTTGATTTTTTTTAATAAATTGGATAACCAATTTAATGCATGAATGTTGTTGTAGTCATTTGTTTTGATTTTATGTACTATAGAATGTTATTAATATTTGTTAGTGTTTTATTTCTAAAATTATATTTTTAATAGTATACTTCATCAAAATTTTATATTTATTTTTTCTTAAATAACATTGTTTATTTAAAATTACATAATAATTTTGTTCATAACAATTTAGAATATTAAAAATAAGATAATAAACGTATTCATAGGTTTTAGACAAATAATTATCAAACATATCATTTCATTTCGTATTCAAATCTTTTACTCCATTCAACTCATTTAAATTTTTTTATACATTCAAAACTTTTAATTCAATTTTATATATAAAACAAGCCCTAAATTGTCACCACTATTGTTTTGTTTACTAGGATCACAACATTGGATTGTGTACGAGATTATATAAATCTTATTCTTTATACCGCGTTTATGGTAATTTAATTTTATTACATACGTTTGAAACAAATTATATTTGGATATATGAATAAGATTGTTGATGTGTTAAATTTTAAGATTGCATGTGCACGTCGTTGAGATCTTAACTTATTGATTAAGATTGAGAAACCGTAATATTCAATTCTTAAGTTTAATTCTCATTTAAGTTAGTTTATTTCTTCTCACATATAAAATATGTGTTTTCTCCATGTTTGTTTGGGAATTTATTTTTCCATCTTCTAGTAAAGTTTGATTAATTGATTATTTTTGATATTGTAATATAGAGTGATGACGTACTTAAATTATGAGATTATATTATTCTCTCAAAAAACTGGGGCAAAACAATTAAGTTAGCCATAAAATAAAAACAATAAAATAAAATAACAATGTAATTATTTACATTAAATGAAGTAACAAGAATTTAAAACCATATAAGATTACTAAAAAAACATTGCTTCTACAAATTAAAGAAGAAGAAGAAAAATATTCAATATAAAAATAAAAGTAAAAAACCTTCTTTTAATTAAGATCTTTCCATTGAGGATAAAATGAAAAAGAATAACAAGAATTATTCCTCAAAATTCTCGATCCTTTGCTCCTGCTCTATTTATAGGTGAAAAATGCCTTGATCTCCAAGCTTGTTTTACCTCTTTCCTATTTTTTTTTGTACATATCAACTTTATTTCATATTGGAGTATTCCTACTATTTTCGGTTATGAATTGGAGCAGTAAATATTGTTAGATTATCAATATTTTGACTTTATAATAGAAGGAAAATGATATATATATATATATATATATATCGATAAATATTTGACGAAATTGAATTGTGACAAACGTAAAAGCTTATGCGATTGATAAGAGATAATAAATTAGGGTGAGATCATTCTTAATTCCTACCAATCAGTTATGTATGTACATACATGGTAATTATAATTCGGCTGAAAACTTTCGTAATGCATAATATGATTCATAATTAATATTTTTAAAAAAAATATCCAAAATAAAACATAACTCATTAATTAAAATAAGCTAATATTATAAAAGAAAAAACATAAGAACAATGTTCTTATGAGAATTATATGTCTACGAAGTGGTGTTTGAATTTAAAAAATTTCAAAACCTAGAAACCAAAGATATATTGTTTTTTTTTTGTCTCTCACTCATTGTGATAGCTAATAATGTTGTCCTACAGATAAATTGTTAGTTCTCTCAAACTTTTTATGCCTCACTATTCCTTTAATTAATTCCATCATCTAGAAAAGTAGAAGAATTAATTGACAAGGACCGATTGAACGACTAGGAGATTAGATAAATAAATAACAGAGAGGTTTGTCGGTCTTATATATCACCTAAATTCCAAATGGCTACTGGCCTCTTCTAACAGTTCTAAGCCATGCAAAATCATTTGGCATCTCAATATTCCGTAAAAAGTGAGGCTAGACCATGCTAGTGGATTATTTATATTTCGTTTTAGGTCGAGAGTTTCTTGAATTCACAAGAAGATATAAAAAATAAATCAAAGTTTTATTGAATAATTGATAAAAAATAAATCGAGTAATTTGATACAAAAAGGACCTGAATTAATATCAAGATTTAATTATATTTAGAGTTAAAATTTGATACACTGACAATGTATATACGAGCGTTGTTAAAATTATGATACATTATTAAAACAAAGGTGAAGGTAATTTTGTCAAACATTTCAACTTTATTAAAACACTCTCAGTGTATTAAACTTTAATTCTTAAATTTATACAAGTAAAACATCAAAGGCTTAAAAAGTCTAAACTTGAAGGGGGAAATTGTAAATAACACTTATAAAAATAAAAAAAGAAAAAAGAAAAAACTTACCTTTTACAATTTAATCATTCACCAAGTAATGAATGCAAAGTACATAAAACCCTATTAATCACATTGACCTGAAATCATGGAATAGAAGTGGATGGCATTCACATAGAGGTCCACAATGATAGGCAATCATCTCCAAAGTTGACAAAATCAGAAAATCTCATTTACATTTTCCATTTAAAGGACCAAAAATATATAAAATAGGATTTACATTTTTCACTTTGTGTATGATTAAAAGATTCTTGGCCAGAGGGACCTTTGTGGGCAGGGAAGTGCGCCACCATGGAAAATTATATATATGTGACCGAAAGCCATGGAAAAGAAAGAAGGTATAAGCCAAACATAGCCTGAGAATCTTGACTTCTATATATGTAACTATGTCCAATTTGGATTTCCAATTTTCAAGTAGTCCACTCATATTTGAAGTTATGAATATATCACACATGTGATATTGTTATAGGATTCTGTTTTCACACTTCTTTTTTGCAATTCCAATTTGTTTTCCATTTAACACACTTCACATAATGATGGTTAAGGTTTGTTAGCTCTAATAACAAAGGCTCTAAACGAGCCAAATAGTTCAAGCTCGATTCGGGTTTGATTCGAAAAAATACGAGCATGACTCGGGTTCGATAATAATATGATATAAACCTGAGCATAAAAAATAATTCGAATAAAAATATGAGTAGAATCTGAGCAAGATTATACTCAACTCGTTTCAGATTCAAACTACTCGAATTCTCGAATGTTATTCGATACATACTCGATTGATACGATTCGATTAAATACTCGATACATTCTCTTATAATATATACAAAATTAAATTAAATTAGTATAATTAATTATTATTATTTTGTTTTATTTTTTAATTTAAATTGTGATTTTATATTTGTAAAGTGTAATAGTAAATATATTTTCTCATTTCTAAGTAAAATAACAAATTCAATTTATAATTATATTTATTATAAAGCTAGTTATTACGTGAAGACTCGAATTCGAGCTTGAATTTGAAACTCGCGAGTCGCGAGTAGTTTGAATATAATTTGATCCAAGTCGGATCGAGTTCGAGTAATAAATATTCGAGTTGAGTAGAATTTTTTTCAAATACAATTCGAATTCGAGTATGAATTTAACGTTTCGAGTCAAATTCGAACAACTCTTTATTCGTTTCGATTCAACTCGTTTACGCCCTTACTAATAATAACTTCAAAATATCAAATCACCATTTTTTTATTACTAAAAAATATTAAGTTTCTTTTTAGTTTTGCACTTGCATGATTTTTTCCTTCGTGATAAAAAAACACGTCTGCGCTGATATTCACAACCCACAAGAGTTAGATATTAGGTAGCGAACTAAACTATACTTTATCAATCAAATGCATATATGGGGAGACAAATTATAGTAGTATAATATTTGGCGGTTAATATTGTGTGTGTAAAAAAATTATTGTCCGAGTAAATAAACTTTAAGTGACATGCAGTTATTGCTCTGATAAAATCATTTTTGCCCAAACATTAATCTCAATTTTTTCCCAATTAACCTTTGCTTAACAGCTCTAACGAAGCTAAGATCAAAGCCAACAACAAACATTTTATCAAACTATAAACAAACAACCAAAAAAGACCAAGAAACACACCTAACCAAAATGACCACAAAGCACAAGAAGCCATAATTACTCAAACCACAAGAATTAGGACTTACAAGCCCAACAAAGTAGCCGAATTAAGACCATGCATGGAGATTTTTTCGGCCATGGAATGGATCACTGGATATTGTCCAATACCCAGAAAATTGGCAAGAAACAAAAGGTCTAGACTTGTGTTTAAAATTAATATAACAAAAATAAAAATATTTTTACAAAATTTTCTTAGATAATTAATTATACTCCTGTATGTGTTTCGTTAGAAAATGGTATATTGTTTAATTTTTGGGCAATAAATATATATCATTAAATCTTTAATATCAACATTTACTTTTAAAGTTTCTACTGAGCAACAAGTATATTCTTTTCACTAACATTATAAATGTGTTTTACTTTTCAGTACTAATAAATACTATTTTCCGTTTACCCGAAAAAAAATAATAAAAATGTTACAATTAAAATACCACTTTCATAGTTTTTTCACTTCAAAACAACTCAGAATTTTCTATATATTAAAGTGCACCCGCAACAGTCATGCTTGAATTTTACGTTTATAGAAGCACTTTTCTGTGAAGAAAGAAGAAGAAAAAAGCTGCGAATTTGTATCATTACGAAACACTGTGATCTAGGGCATTGACATTGGCACTACACCTTTTTGATACAAAAAGGTCATGTTGCTTTGATTATTTCACTTAATTGGTTCCGTGAAATGTTGGAACGTGGGGTTTCACAAGTTTTATTTCACCTAATTGGCTCCAGCCAATCAAGGTGGGGTGAATTAAAAAACGAATCGGCTATAGCGATGGACAAAACCGTCGTTATAACATAGAAAGTCGATTTTCTATGCTATAGCGATAATTTTGTTTGTCGCTATAGCCGGTTCGTTTTTTGGTTCAACCCATTGGTTCACTGGAGAAGCTGGCCGTGTATATTTAATTTACTAATTTGTTTTGAGGTCTACTTTTTTATAGCACGAATTTCAATTAATATTTGTTTAAAATTGGAATTTGAAAATGACGAGTAATTAAAGATAAAAGAAAATTAATTGTAGAACTATTTTTTGTTATTGAACTTTTTAAAGTAGACGAAATTGATCTTGTATTCTTTAGGACTTTTATTTTGTTTTCTTACATATTTCTTTCCCTTTTTCTCTTCCTTTTCACCTTATTTTACTTCCAAATTTTGTCCACATGCCACTAAAATTTGCACTTGAAGAATATTTTCTAGTATTGCTTGCTTAATCTTCAGCTAGGATATATAAAACCCTAATATAACCCCTTATCAAACTAATATATTCAAACCACAAAAACCCTTTTCATTTCATTAACATATATATTTCAAATCATGAATTGAGTAGGCCATGGCCAATGGCGTGACTTGGTACCAAATCATGTCCAATAAAAAGCCAGTTGCCCTTTTGGCATCATGCTCATGTGACAAACATATATATATATATTACTTTGTTTTCATATAACAGGGGTGGTTGGGTATATGGAGCAGAGGGAGAGGATCTATATACAAATGTGACTATCCCTATAAAAGAGACTCAAGTTTTCACCTATTACATCAATATTTAGCGTATTTTCCTTCCAAACAAAGGTCAAATCTATTAATTTTCAAAAAATAAGTTATAAATGAAATGAGACTCTTATCGTTTTGAGCTCTAGTTGCAATAATGCAATGCCCCATTCGTAGCTACATTGTCCTACAGTACTTAGACAAGCCATTTAATCCAACTGATTGATGCCAATAAATTGGATAAGAAGATATGACTCATTTAAAGGACATAACCATAAAAGATAAACGAGCTGCAACTTGTTAACAATGTGTGGTGAGGTTATGGTTCATGGGCTGATTGGTCTAATTGTAGTAATGCACGTCTCCTGTTAATGTTTGAACCGTAACCATCAAATCTTCAATTGTTTTTTTTGGCAATTAAGTGCTCTAGTACTATAGCATACCAAAAACATGCTACTTCGCACCAATTGTCTCATTTTTTTGATGGACAAATATTGGGACAAAATCAATGATTTGTTTCGTTTTTGTTTTTAGTAGTTAATACAGTTTTCCATAGGAATCTATTTGGAAAAGATATGATGAGCTGTGCTCTTTTTGTTTCGGTTTAACTATCTAAGGGTCTGTTTAATAAAAACTGAATGAATTTGAATATGAATCTGAATGAGTTGAATCTGAATGAACTGAATCTGAATCTGAATGAAAAAAATTGTTTGATAATTGATACATCTGAAATATATGAATAACAGTATTTTACTATTTTACCTCTCTAAACTATGCTGAAGAAGTATATATAATTTTGTCTAAACGTATTTAAAAAAATTAAATACAATATTAATTATACAACAAATAAAAATAAATAATTCAATCAAATTGAATAATTCAAACAATTTTAAAACTTTTTTCCTCTTTTTTATGGATAAGTGGCTTGACTCACATTCACTATTGAGAAGGGAGGCTACTATAAAATAAATAAAAAAAGGAAAAAATGAACCCTAATCTCAGTACATACTGTCTATTTATTTAATTTTTTTTTAAAATAATCGTCAACAAGAAACAAAAATATCATAATCAAATAATATTAATCCCAAAACTAGAACAAATCTGAATATTAAATTAACTTTTATTAATACTCAATTAGTCAATTGCCCAGTCATAATAGCTTTGATTTTATCTGTTACTGGAATCTCCTGTTGTCATCCCATTTTCAAGACCTCATTATGCTTTATACGCACTAATTTTGCTTTTATCTTCTTTCTCTCTCCCGTCGGCATCAAAAACTCCATCCTTCCCCTCATCACCCCGTTGGAACTCGAATCGGAGTTTTTCCATCACGACCCCACCGTTGCCCGGATCAACAACAGCAGCAGCTTCGGCTCCTGCCCAGCTTCCGTATTCAACGCCCAACTGCACCATCATCTCCAATTCCTCCAGCAACCCCCCGACCTCTTCTTTCCAATTTCACTTCGGATCTTGATGGAACGACAATGCGAAGAAGAAAGGATTATTTGGGTAAAAAAGTTTTGTAGATTTATTCAGTTGATTCAGCCAAATTTTTTTAAAGGAATCGGTCAGTGCTATTCAGTCCCATTCAGATTTTAAAACTCCAAAACAAACCCTCTTAATAGTTGATTCGCTCAGATTTTAGATCATTCAGTACTATTAAGCGAAAAACAAACACCCCCTAAGTTTAGGACATTGTATTTATTTATATAAGGCATTGGTGCATAAGTAGCGTTAAAGCACTATTTATTTAGTGCATCTCTTATCGCCCGTAATATATATATATATATATATATATATATATATATATATATATATATATATATATATATATATATATGGGAACTGATTCATAGTAAACGTTATCAATTTAAGGTTATCTTTACAATACATCGTGAGCATCCATTCGATGATCTAACGCTTTAATAGAAGTCACGTCCGCAGTTTAATTTTCAGTATTTCGCAGTTTAATACTGTAGATGGAACAAATGTCCAAAATATCCCTATTTATACTAAAAACAAATAAATTTTGGCATCCACAATATTAGACTGCGACCCCGTAAAATTCTTCCCGCTTTTGGGCTGCCTATATTGATAATAAGGTGTGCTACTGTTGGTTATTATATATTACTATTATTTTCCCAAAAAAACGGACACTTTTTTCTATTTTTTTATGGGACAAAGTTCTCAAACGGACACTTATTCTTTTGGGTTGCCTATATTGATAATAGGGTTCTTTACAATAGTATACAATATTTAGTAAGTAATTAATTATAATAATAGTGTACTCATAAAATATTTACATAATTAATACATTTTTCATATTTATTTATAATATTATTGCAATTAGATTCCTTAATTTAGGGAATTAGTATAGGATTCAATTCATAATAATAAGGAAATCAAAAATCAAGGAGAAATAGCTGCCATAATTAATAATTCAAATTCAAATATCTTGGATCTAATAACAAAAATAAATTCAAATTTAAAAATAATTGCATACTAATTCCCAGCAAGAACAGAGTTACCAAACAAATTGAAAAACAAAACAAAGAGGAAATCACGAACAACCAAAACAAATCGAAAAAGAAAAAGTCAGAGTTACCAAACTAACAAGAACAGATCCAAAACGAATTCAGAATAGCCGAACAAAGAGAAAATCACGAACAACCAAAACAAAACAAATCAAAGAAGAAGTCGAAGTTACTAAAACAAATCAAAGAAGAAGAAGTCGGAGAAACCAAACCAGCAAGAACAGATCCAAAACGAATTCGGAGTAGCCGAAAAAAGAGAAAATCACGAACAAATTTTTTTTATGAATATTTAGTTACCCACAAAAATTAAAATGGTTACCTTTGTATGAAGGTTTGGTTACCAACTGCACCATATTCAAAATAATTTTATGTTTAGAAGGTTATTTGTAAGTAACTAGCAGCTACATAAATGAAAAATTAGACATGACATTTCAGATACCATTTGCACGTAACACTTGGAAACTATTCTTAAATTTTTTTATAATTAATTGGTAACCCAATAAAATTGAATTGGTTACCTTTTTATGAAGGTTTGGCTACCAACTTATAAATAATATTTTAAAAATAAAATTATTATGAATATGGTGCAGTTGGTAGCCAAACCTTCGTATAAAGGTAACAATTTTAATTTTTGTAGGTAACCAAATATTCATAAAAAATAAACCACGCCTCTGCATTTGCTAGTTGCGCTGATGGAGCATCCGATTCGAGCACCGACTTCGCATTGCTGAATGATTTGGGACTCGCAGGATTTGTATGCGAAGGCCAAGGATTGCGGGTCTTTGAATTCGAGCACGAAGGGTCCGAGAGATGGGTTGTCGGGTGCGCCGGCGGGGATGGGTTGTCGGATCAGAGGGATTGGACGGTCAAAGGAGATGAGGGTTGAGGATGGTGAGTAGTCGTCTATGTCAGCTGGAGTTGGTGGTGCAGCCATTTTTTTCTTCTTTGATAAAGACCCAATTCCTTGCCATTTCTGTTGTTCGTAAGATTTTGAGGGGAGGACATGGAAAGGAAAAAAAGGATTGCTATGTAGTTTTAGAGAGAGAAACTGAGATGGGTTTGCCTTGAGATTACTCACATTTCCCTGATTGATTTATCGGTACCAGCATAAGTATAACAACAACCATGTTATAAAAATTTATACAGTTGGTTGATTCATGAACATATATACGGACTTTTTTTTTTGCTTTTTTTAAAACAACTAAAAAAAATAATTTAATATCTGTACAGACATATTTTGTTATATGTATCCAAATTACACCAAAAACACTGTATTATGTAAAAATTCCAGTTCTATATTTTTTTAAATTTTTTTTTAGTTGTTTTAAAAAAAAGCAAAAAAAAAAAAATTAAATTAAAGGCCCGCATTTTAAGCCTGTCCGGGAGTCCGGACAGGATCCCTTCTTTCTCTCTCTCTCTCTCTATATATATATATATATAGAAAGAATACGTTGAATGAAGAAGAAGAGTGATGACTAACTAATGCAGTTGTTCTAGACGAGGAGAGAGAGAAGAAGCCATGTGGATAACTAATCCCTAAATTAAAGAATCCTAATTCCCTAAATTAAGGAATCATAATTGCACTAATATTGTAAATAAATATGAAATTGTATTAATTATGTAAATATTTTATGAGTACACTATTGTTGTAATTATTTTCAAAAATGTAATATATATAATATGTAATTCATCCTTGATAATAAGGTATTACCTTTATGTTGTCCTATGGTATTCATTTTCAGACTATCCAATTTATTTGGGATAAAAAGGCATTCTCTTGGGATAAAAAGCCACCAAAATTGTTGCTTCAATTATGGTCAAAACCACCCTAATTGTTGCTTCAAGTTTCTCATAATCTGTGCAGCCACCCTAATTGTTGGTTCGACTGTCTCCGTGGCATTCCTAGTTGGACTCCGAGCAAGAGCTTCGAATGAATCCCGAGCCCAATCGCACAGAATGTCAAACCAGGCCAAGTCCCAAGTCTGCAGCAAAACTCGTTACCCAGACTCTCTGTGTCAATACGTTCCTCGACTTCCTCGGCTCCTAATTCGCCTCTGTCGCCGACCTCGTGTACATTTTCGTCAACATGATGCTCCAGCACTTCGGTCGCGCCCTCGACGTGTCCTCTGAAATCAGCAACCTCCAGATGGACAAGCTTGTACGTGCCACCTACAACTACTGCGAGTGAGGAGAAAGATAGTTCTAGATTTAATGATGGATTTCATTCATAGTTTGTTCTAGGTATTGAAACGGATGACTGCAAGAACTATAACTTCAAAAAGATTAAAAGAAGAAACGAATGACTTCGGATGACTTCGGATGATTTCGAAATGGCTTCGGATCAGGGACGGAGCCAGGATTCGATATTGGGGGGGCCAAGAATTTTTTTAACAACATAATATAGATTCATCACTAAAAAGTAAAGTTCCACAATTACAAAACATATTTTTACTAAAACAAAGATAATGTAGTAATATAATTTTCTTTGACAAAGATAACAAAACATAGCAAAAAAAAGTCTTTTAGAACATATCAAAGCTTCGTCAAAACTGCACCCGACGTTCTTTCAAATCACGAAATCCATCTATTATACTAAATGGGAAAATGAGAAAATATCTACTCCTGGAATTATCTTCACAATAGTCATTAGTCAATACTATTATACTAAGCAATAATCAGTCTGATTAGAACATTAAAATTTTAGACTACTCTATTTTTTGTAAGGCCCACTTGATATTCTATTGAATTTAGCCCAATAGTCATTAGCTAATGTTTATCTTCACAATAGTCATTAGCCCACTTGGTATTCTATTGCCTGACCCAAAAAATCTTGGAGGGGGGGGGGGCATGGCCCCCTCTAGCTCCAATATGGCTCCGTCCCTACTTTGGATGACTTCAGAATTGCTTCAGATGACTTTGGAATGGCTTCATATTCGGGTGACAGAAGGTTTCGGGGTCGGATTACATGAAGTCGGATGTCGGATGACTTCAGATCGCCATTTCCAGTGTGTCGCAGAGGAGAAAGACGATCGACCGGATGCGAGAGAGGATAATTTTTGGTAATGGATAATTTGAATGAATATTTGCTTCTGCATTGTCTATTTCCTTCTACTAAGCTTGTGTCGGGATAATTTTTATGGCATGCCTATGAAGAATGTGAGTTTTAGGGGGTGTTTATTTAGAGCTGAATGACTGAATCGATCAATGCGTTTGTTTTGGTCTGAATGGCTGAATAAAAAAAGATTTTAAAAATATATTAACTATTATATTAAGTAATATTAAAAAAATTACAATAATTTTGAATTTTTTCAGAGGAGTAAAATAATAAAATTTTGTCATTCAGATATTTTAGACATGTTAATTATCAAACAACTTTTTTATTCAGATTCAAATTCAGCTCATTCAGATTCAGATTCAGATTCAAATTCATTCAGTTTTTATCAAACACTCCCTTATTAATTTTGGTTGCTTACATATTTGGCAGTTTTGCTTAGAGTCAACCTATTGAGCAGGCTTCATCCTTGAAATGTTATGATGCTCGAAATGTAACATGTATCTTCATTTCGAGATGAACCACTGCATGGGCTATATAACTTGATTAAATATGAAACAAAATCCATGTGTAGTGGCCAATGAACAACTGTGCGCCTAAGGGATCCGTTCCATGAGGTATATTTTGTGACTATATAGATTTCCAATATTAGTTTTCTTCTTCTAATGGGGCTCCCCAAGAGGTAATATTAGTTCTATTTTTTTTCATATGGTTTAATATTGCAAAATTTAGAGAAAACTAAACAAAATTTAAATTTGGCCATACTTAGCGTCCGCAGTTTAATATTGTGGACGAGAAACTTTTACAAGGAGGGTTATTTTAGACATTTGTCATGTTCGCAGTATTAAACTGCGAAATACTGAAAACTAAACTGCGGACGGTCTCCCTATTAACTGTTCAATATTCGGATGGATCGCGATATGTTGTAAGGCTAGACTATTTTTTATCATGTTTGCTATGGATCGGTCCCCTATATCTATCTAATAAAATACAAATGATTTTAAATTTCTCGCTCACTCAATAAATCATTTGGACCGTCTAAAGTTTGGGATAAATCCCACCATCCATACAGTGCCGGAGGCACGGGACACAGCTAGTATATATATAAATGGCTAGAATTTTATATCAAAGGTAATAATTTAGCGGGCCTCTCTTTTTACTGTGAAATTTACAAGTTCGAGTTTACCCCTTAGCAACAGAAGTCAGAATTCAACATGCGTTACAAAATATTGAAGATAAGTTTTTCTAGGTTCCCTCTAGTTTCCTTTCCCCAATTCTCTCTAGACCACTTGAATAAAATATTATCTCTAAAATTCAATTATCATAGTATAAATTCTAAAAAAAGAACAACTTAATTTTTTTTAAAAAAAAATCTCCCTTTTCCCCCGGTTTTTCCGCTTCTTTCTACATCAGATTTTGAAGACAAATTATTTTGTAAAGATCGTTGGTGTTGAAGTAGAGTGCTATGGGTTGTGTTCAACCATTTTTACCCAGAGAGCCATGGCTCGATGGCAAATTATACTTAACCTGTCGCCCCATGACAAATGACACACGAGACTGGATCAAAAGAATCAATTAAGGGTAAAACTCAAAATAACAATTTTAGACAAAAGTTGTATCTACGAAGCGTAATGTTCAAAACGTGATTAATGGTATGTAACGATTTAAATACTAATATAAATATATCTTAAATTTTGAATAAAACTATTGTGATTGACTCATATTTTTACGAGTTTGATTAATGACTATTATGACAGGACAGTCGGGAGACTCACTTTTCGATGAAACAACGGCTGGCCAGCTCGTTGGTTAGCTGATGGAGGTTGCAAAGGAGCATCACTCCTGGAAGCTAAGTCACAATGTGCAATTAAGTTTGAGGATTTATTAGTAGTCGATCATGAATTTTATTAATGTATTAAACTTGAACACATGTTATAAGAGTTAGGGTTTTTTAATTATTGTAAAATATTATTTTGTGTGGATCATTGTAGAGCGTATGAGACATTTTATGAATATATTAGACAAACAAGACTAGCCAAATTAATGAACATGTTGTATATATCGTGTGTTTTTATTTTTCCGTTGTGCAAATAATATGTGTGAGTGTGCTATTATTCTAACAAAAACAAAACATATTTTATAATAATAAATGTATGATTAAATTTCATGTTATATATTTATTATAATACGTGGGATGGTGTTGAAATTTATAATTTATGCGTATTAGATAGGCTTAAATATAAATTACTATCCTAAACTATGGGTTATATTTCACTTTGATGATTCACATTTTAATTTTGTCAATTAGATTATTAAACTATTAATTTTTTTCACTTCCATTCAATTGAGCATGCCACGTCATCAATTGATGACGTGGCTCTCTAAGTAGGCCATAGTGCAGCTGATGTGTTCAAAAAAATAATATTTTAATATTTATTTACACATTTATTATACATCCAAGGGCAAATTAGTCAACTCACTATATTAAACAATAAAACTAAATAAAAACAACACAAGTCTAAAACAATCACAAATCAATCAAAGCCCCAACTTCTTCGATCAAATTGATTAAAGCCCCGAAAAAACCTAGGTCTCAAAATTAAAAAATTCTCTAGAGTTGCAATAAATTGCAAAGTCTTGTTTGGTTTAGGAAACTGAGTTATTGCTGAACTGAAAAGGCTGAGCCGCAACCCGCCCGTGAGTGACTGAACTAGGTTGTAGAAGGAGAGATGCCATTGATGCCGTTCAAGCTGAAGAGTTGATTGTCGGTGAATTTCAGATGCCATTGATGTTGAGACCTAGGTTTTTTTGGGGCTTTAATCTGATTTATTCTACGATACCCAGTTCCATGGATGTGAAACACAGGCCCGTTCTTCACCAGATCTCTAATCTCCGTCGCTTAACACCTCAGCGATGCCTCTCCTTTGACGGCACCACCTCCTCTGCCTTTATCTTTGGCTGCAGTGCCGACAGTCTCAATTTCAGGTTCGGACTCGACTACAATAGTGACGGAGATTGAGTTCATCCACCGGAGATCAAGTCATCAAATTCCTCCAGTAGGTGACGCCAAATCGATTTGAGAAGGAAAAAAGATGATAGATAATTGTTGGGAGAGAATAGATATTGTGTTCGACTGTCCGTGAATGATGAAGATGAAGATGAAAGATCAGTGCGTTTATTGTTTTTATTTAGTTTTAATGTTTAATATAAAGTGAGTTGACTAATTTGCCCTTGGATGTATAATAAATGTGTAAATAAATGTTAAAATATTTTCTTTTGAACACATCAGCTACATTATGGCCTACTTAGGGAGTCACGTCATCAATTGGTGACGTGACATGCTCAATTGAATGGAAGTGAAAAAAATTAATAGTTTAATCATCTAATTGACAAAATTAAAAGGTGGATCATCGAAGTGGAATATGACCTATAGTTTAGGATAGTAATTTATATTTAAGCCTATTAGATAATGTGCAAGTTTAATTTTTTTAAAAACCTAGTCAAGGGAGGCTTTGTGGAGTTGGGTATGTGGCCTCTCATATTGGTAATTAATTCTACGTGGGTCGTTAAAAACGCCCAAAATGGTTACCAACTTCGAATTTGATATTTTCAGACGAGACTGGGCTGGGAATATTCAGCTGTGATATTGGACTGATATTTTAATATTTTCAGCAGTGAATTGGGTTTGGTCTATCATGTGTTTTAGTGATAAATTGGGTTTTAAATTCATGTCTTGAAGCAGTGGATTGGGCTGGGTGTGTCAAATAGCGTGAAATATTTCCCGCAAAGTTTTTTTTTTTTTTTTTTTTTTGGTCTTAAATAATTATTTTTAAACAATAGGAAACAATTCATTCGACTTGCAGTCGTCGAAATTGTAATAATACTAGTTTATTATCCCGTACAAGGTACAACCATTTTTCTTAATAGATTTTTTGGGCAATTCATAATCTTTATGCATAATAATTGTTGAAAGTTTGTAATTAAATATATAATAAATAATAGCATATCAATTTGTAGATATGTTTAGTATTACATTTATTTGTGTAGAAAATTACAAAACATTCATACTAATTATTATTAGATGCATTCATGAAATTTGAAAAACAAACATACATGTGTATTTAACCAATACTAATTTTTTGCACCTATCAACAATAATTTTAAAAAAATAAAAAATCTAACTAACAATTACCGAATCAACTCGGTTATAATTATTAAATAAAATATTTACTGTTTTCGAATCAACTCGATTGAATAATATGAATCACTATCAAATTAACTCAATTAATTTTTTAATTAATTGAAAATTACTAAACTCAAGTTGATCTTTTAAATATATGTATTGGTGTCCTCTTTTACCCAATTCTCTGCTCAAGTTGTTAAATAAGAAGTTAATACAAGTATAAGATATCAACTTGTACACATAATTAAAATCTATATAATTTTGTTATATATGTATTTTAGTATTAATTAAAATATGTCGGTCAACTAACTCTCACATTTTATTGTGTATTCAGATGCAAATCTCTTTGGCTGCATATGAAAAAAGGTATAAGGGTTCAATAACACATGAAATCTCATGCATGAAAACTTTGAAATTATGAAAAAGCACAAATCAGCTCTTCTTTAACGTTGAAGAAAGTGGCATTTAGAAGTTAGAAGTACTACATTTTAATATAAAATCTTTAATTAGCCTTTATATATATATATATATATATTATTTAACTTATTCAAAATTCAGATATAATCGAACCTTAAATTAGAAAAAATAGGAAAGAAAAGAAAAACTCAAGTATAATTCATTCATTTCTGTTTATCAAGTGATGCGCGCATAAACAATCTTTTAGTTACACTAACGTACGTGTCACCTTCTGGTGACACATTAAACCCACTTAATAGGTTTATAGGATAGGAGTATCTAATAAGGTTAAGTTTATTCTTGTTGTTGCAAGAAATCAGACTGAAAGAGAGAGAAAGTGAAAAGGATTATAATACTTCTTTTTCAAGAACATATATATATATATATATATATATTTAATGCGTGTGTGTGTGTGTTTGTCTGTGTTTCATCTTTCATTTGTCAATACTTTCTGAAACATAATCTAAAACTCAACAATTTAAATTATAGTTATAAATATTTTTTGAAGCAGAGCTGTGTCCTATTATATCATATACTATAAACACACACACACACACACACACACACACACACATATATATATATATATATAAATAGTCTTAATTATATAAACTTAATTGGGTTTTTATTAAAACATTTTTCTCACAAATACTCAAGGACCTTAATTCGGGTGCCAATTCTAGTCTATATATTTATGAAGTAGTACGTACATGGATGGAGTAATTGATAGCATCCTCCTGCCTGGTGTTTTTGAATGTTGCGAGGAAACTTTTGACATTTTCTAAATTTAGCTTATTTAATGCTCACAAATTGTTACGAGTCTCTTAATTTCTAAGTTATATGTATTTTATATATACCACTGCCACTGATACCTAATCAGATCAGATGCCCAAGATCACTGATATGTAAAATAAACATAACAAATTCGAATGTCTGGATTCGAGAAGAACTCAATATCTTATGTTACTGCCATAAGGATGACTACTATTGTTGTCATATATATATATATATATATATATATATATATATATATATATATATATATATATGGAATAATTTAGTTATCACAAACCAATTAATATGTAGGCCGTCACAATAGTCTAAAATCAATAACTTACGTTATACTATAGTCTCTAATATTTCATTAATAAGAATTTTATTGGATAGATAGATAGATAGATTTAACGCATGCATGATCTTAAATAATTTGTTCAACTAATATATATGTCATCACATCACCTTAAATATATATCTGAATTGATGCTTAGTTTAACTTAGTAAAAGCTAGTGGATGCATTAATTATTTGATCTTACTTCACTCAAAATATTATATTATAATATCGTAAAATTTCGACTATGACGTTAAACAAATTTAATTTAAAGTTAAGTAAAAGGTTAATTAAAAAATTATAATTTTACCCCAAATTTGTTATGGTCAAGAATGGTACATTAAAAATTAAAGGAGAGAAATTAGAAAGAAGACAACAATAAAAAAAAACAAAGGGTAAGGAAATAAATAAAGAAGATGTACGGGTTCTTCAACTTGCGCTGCTCCATTATTCCATTATTAATCATGATCATAATAAAAAAGGTCAAAAAGAAAACTTGTGGTCACACACACTCCATTCTATAAAGAGGAACTTCTTTCTTTCCTTTTGTGCAAGGCAGGCATTTGGATAAGAACAACCAAGTATTCGAGGGTGTGGTTAATTTTTATATTCTAAATTAGAAATTAATTAGGTATTTGAGGGTGAAATTTGACGATTATAAAAACTGACTGAATGAATGAATGAAATTGTATGACCCTCAAATACAATTTTGCAATTTAATCCCAATTCATTGTGTTGTAACTTGTGAAAAAGAATACTATAAATCTAAAATATGGTCTAGATACTTTTTTTTTATAAAGTGGAGTTTACCAATATTGCGATCAGATTATGCATCTCTTCTCCGAACAAAACTTTCGAAACAGTACGGTCCATGGCTCTGTACTACTTTTAGTGAGATTCGAACTCAGGATATCCGGGTTTACGACTGACAGAGGCAAGCGTTGGGATTATGGTCTATATAATTTGTCAAACTATTTATTTACTCCACGTGGAAGAATTTTTCTTTGATTTTTTTTCCCGTCTATTTTAAACTTTTTGGGTTCTTGGAAATCTTATTTTTGAGTGTCCAAGTCGAAAGTGTAATAAGAAGAATAATATAAAATTAAAATCACTTCATCTTAATAAGAAATTCTCATTTGAAAGTTGAGGCTTCTTTTGTTTTTGTTTTTGTAAAATCATTGTGCTTCCAAAGCAATGTTATTATGTATGTGTGTATATATGCCTAATGTCTGAATTATTTAGTATATTTAGTGATTTACTCCCATCCCCACTTCTATAAGAGATAACTCCCTAAGATTTAAATAAGATATAATTAGTCATAATTTTGATAGATTTTTATTAATATTAAAAGTTTGTTGATACAGTTGGAGTAATAATTATGATGCCAGAATAAATATACATTTAACTACATTTTTATATTTGTTTTAATAATATTTTAAATTTTTAACGACACTTATTGCTCCAACAATATAATAATTACTTTGATATTATCAATAGTCTAACCACAAATATATATTAGTAACATTAAAATAAGTTAACCTCATTTTTCATGTTGTTCTTATATAGGTCCATATATATAATTCAAACGCTTGATTTTAGTATTACCTAAATTACTGCCTAAATTAAATGCAAATGAGTTGTATAAATTCCATAATAAATACTCCCTCCATTTTTATATTTACGAGTTATGCACAAATATTAAGCAACTCAATATTTACTTGTTACTCAAATTATTATTAAATACCTAAAACACCATTTTATATGTCCACCCATTTTCTTTCTCTCTCCTTATCTTAATTTTCTCTCATGCATCAATACCAATAATATAGGAAAAAATGTATAGCTGATTTTTCTAACCCGTTCCCCTCTATTTACGTGTTCCCTTTTTTTCCCTACTTGCTACAATCTATTTTTTTTGGAAATTGATATTTTTACAACATTTTTTGATATATTTCCACAACAAAATATCGTTATAAATGTATAACGACGGTAAAAAACGTTGTTATAAAATTTATTATGAAAATATCATTTTCAATTATGAAAATATCAGTTTCCTTTTTTTCTCTCTCTCATCTAAAAGATTAGTACCCTGATGGGGTTTGTCTGTTCTTTTTTCCCAACATTTTTCCCTATAAAGGTTATTCCTTCATGTTGCATAATTAGTTCTTATTAAAAAAACACAAAATTACTTTCACCATGATACAATATAAAAAATATATATTTGACTGTTTTGCAATTAAAAATATACAAACTCGTCACCGTTTGATGGCTAAAGAGAGAGTTAGTCGTCAAATAGGGAGAGAGAGAATAATAGGTAATTGTATGGATATATTTGAACCAAAAAAAGAGATCATTGACAATTGTGGACTACTAATTTTAAAGGTAATAATTTGGGAAAATTTGGGACTATTTCTCCTAAAATTTCTAGAACGATAGATATTTTGAAAATAAAAATAAAAATTTATAATTTAATTTAAATATTAAAGAATGGAGGGAGTAATTAAGAACATCATCATCAATGGCCCCCAAACATGACTTTGAAACAACTTCAACTACTTTTGTTAGATTCCATTAATTAAAGAGATTAGTGGAACCTAACCAATCCCTATTTTTTATATAAAAATCACACGTAGTATTATTAATTAATTAGGATTATCTAGAAAAGCAAACCAAAGTTTGTAACTACTCCCTCCGTCCGATGATAAAAGAACTACTATTTTGGATAGTCCTATATTAAATGTTTATTTTCTTTTAATAACCAAACTTTTACACATATTTTCCTATTATACTCGTAGCATTAAATATCTCATATTTTTCTTATTCTAATTCTCTCTCCATATTTAATAATATTAATATGAGTAATTTTATCATTTTATTTATCTTCTTAATATATGTAAAAAATCTATCAAGATTTTTATCCTCGGACAGTGGGAGTATTAATTAGTTTAGTGTACAAAGTAGTTAATAGTTGAGCTCACTTTTCTATCAATGTAACCACCTTCAATTATTACAATACAAGTGTCGCTATTGCTTCTCACATAGGGTTTCTAATTAAAAAAAAATATAAGGATGACATGATTAGTGACTATATATATGTTAGTATGGTGTTACCACTTTAGGGACTCATAATCCGTGATCACATAAGTGATATTATATTTATGTGATCTACTTATTTTACAAAGTGTCTTTCTCAAGCATTAGTTTTTTGTTGAGTATGAGACTGTTTGATTAGCACTGAATGACTGAAATAGTTGAATCGATTAGTTTTTCAGTGTGTTTATTTTGAAAAAAAATCGTCTGAATGGACGAATCGATCAACCATTTAAACGATTTGGATTGAATGGTTTACTGTCATTTTTTTGGCTGAATGAACTGCTGAATGAAGTATTTTTTTACAATATTAACTATTATATTAAGTAATATTATATAAATTTACAATAATTTTGATTTTTTCAGTGGGATAAAATAATAAAAATCTGTTATTCAGATTAGGGGTGATCAAAATTTTTGATTTTTTACCGGTACCGGCGGTATTGGTTTTTCGGTATTTTAACACTTTTCGGTACCGGTAGCGGTAATGAATTTTTTGAATTCGGTAAAAACCGAAATACCGAAATTTAATAATTTAATAATTAATATTTAATGTTTTGTAATTTTATATATTAAATAATTTTTTTTATATATTAATAATTTCTATATAATATAGTAGTTTTATTAATTTTTTTTATATATATTAATAATGTTTTGTAGTTTTATTTTATATATTAATAATTATTAATAGTTAATGATTTTTTAGTTTTTAAAAAAATTATTAATATATAAAAAAAATTATTTAATTATTATTAATAATTATATATATTACTATGCGGTATAACCGAAAATCGAACCGAAAAAATCGGTACCGATTTTGTACCGAACCGGTATCGAAATCGATAATTCGGTACCGATTTCGGTTCTTGTTTTTTCGGTAATTTCGGATCGGTACCGATTCGGTATTTTCGGTACCGGTTCGGTTTTTTACCGATAAGCACCCCTAATTCAGATGTTTCAGACATGTCAATTATGAAACAATTTTTTTTATTCATTATTCAGCTTCATTCTAGTACTTATTCTGTGACGCCCCCAAAATTAGGTATTCATCACCCATCTTGAGTCGCCAAATACATGGTACAAAATATACATACAAACTTAATTATACAAATATCTTGTAACATACGACAATACATAAACTGAGAGTTCTAATAGGAATATTGTCATCTAGACAATATCCATACTCAAGGAGTCCTCATTACATTTATTGTCGCACTCTTTAACAGAATAGTGAGGACTACTAATGCTATCTTCTGGACCATCACTCCTTTTCCTGACTCGTCCCAGCTATATTCTCATTTCCTGAAGAGAACATTGAAAGAAAGGGTGAGCTCAACTAGCCCAGTAAGAAATATTATGACTAAGATAATGAAGAATAAATTATCAATAGTCTTCAACAATGTTAAACTGATAAAATACAATAGACATCAAGTTTAACTGCAACGGAATAAGCAATCCATTAGAAGAGTCAAGTAGAGTATAAAACATACTGTCTTCTATGAATTAAAAATGTTTTCATCAACTTTTATCACTGAGATTCAGCTTAATAAATAAACCACATCTTCTAATCATCCCTGTATTACGGGCCAAGGATATTCATTAAATCATCAATGGTCATGACTATACCAAAAAATCCCTGGTCATAATCATACAAAAAATTGGCTATCAATGCATTACAGGCCACTGAGGACTTTTACCACACCACTTATAACATCACAGTTCATGATTATACCGAATGATCCCTGGTCATAATCATACTAAGTCCATCTATGCACGTAAGCCAAAGATGACTTTCAACATAAAATAAACATGATGATGATGACAATGTTATAGGAATTCAATTAAACAAGTTCAAGAATTAGTTTATCCAGGAACTAATAATATCCAAATTGTCAACATGATACTTCTTTGTAAAGTAACAGTCAAGAATGCTCAGAAGAATATTTTCATGAAAAGATACTGGATGAAGCGCAAATATCAAGGATATTCCACTAATTTCATGGAGTATAGAAATCAAAACTTTAACCAAATGAGTATAATAAAGAATATATCAAACTGCAAATGGATTTTCACCAGCCATGTGGTAATCCACGTATACAGATCATTTTCACAATTTAATAAGGAATGAATATAAAGGATCATTCACCATGCATGTGGCAATCCACATAGACAGATTATTCCAACAGAATAATAAAGAATGGAATAACAGAAGGATTCACCATGCATGTGATAGAGACCGCACAGACAGGTTATTCCCAACAGAATAATAAATGCGGAATAATAAATATGGAACCAGGTCAGGTAAAATTCACACCGACAGGATATTCCGACAGAATAATAAATGCGGAATAATAAATGATGGAACCAGGTCAGGTGAAATTCACACTGACAGGATATTCCGACAGAATCGTAAAGAACGGAATAATGAAAGAGTTTCACCAAGTATGCGGTGCTTCGCATAAACAGTTTATTCCAACATAATAATAAAGAATGGAATAACATAAGAAGATCACCAAGTATTGGGTAAACCGCATATACAGGTCATTCCACCAAGTATAGGGTAAACCGCGCATACAGGTTATTCCAACAGAATAATAAAGAATGAAATAACATAAGGATTTCACCAAGTAATAGGGTATGTCGCGTATACAGGTCATGTATAGGGTATGCCACTTTTATAGGTTATTCCAACAGAATAATAAAGAATGGAATAACAGAAGTAAGAAAATAAAGAATAACACCCCTTACTGTTTTAAAGAAGAACTGAAATAAAGAAGTAGTTAAGTGGCAGAATACTCTTCTTCTTTCTCTCTATAGTTTCTCTCTCTAGAGTTCAGTGAATTCATAAGAAAATAATGAAGGAATGAACTTCTATTTATAGAAAAATAGAATGCATAGTAACTAATTCATGAACGGTCCAGATTGATTTACTTTAATCTGACGGTCCATATTTAAAGCAAAATCTTTTAAATAAAATATAATATATTCTAATTATTGCCTAATAAAACAAACAACTTTAATAAAGTATTCTGTTTTATATAAAAAGATGTTTCTGTTTTATTACGTTAATAATACGAATAAAATAAAACTTCATTATCGCTAAATAATTCATATTATTAATTGACAGTAATTGAATCAAACTGAGTGACTTCTCACATAAGCATTAATAATCAATACCGTGTGCTACTATGCAACCACACGTATTACTGTACTTTTACTACCGAGTAGTTCAACAGTATCAACAGTAAAACTTCCGCTGTTATTTTTAGTAAAATATTTTTGTCGTTTTCTCAATCCGACAATAATTCTGTTATGGGGTCCACCAATAATTGTACCGTCGTACAAATATTCACCGACTAATCGAATATTTCCCGTGAATAGTAACTCGTGAATAGTAACTCGTGAATAATAACTTGTGAATAGTAACTCATGAATAGTAACTCGTGAATAGTAACTCGTGAATAGTAACTCATGAATAGTACTCCGACACAAAAAGTACCCCAAAAACTCGAGTGAACAATACTAGAGTGAATAGTAACCGGATATTTTATGACAACTTGTCTACTTTGAAAAATTTTCACATATCACCTTTAACTTTAACCTTTTATCAATTTAACCATTTACCAAAATAGAAAAATTGAATATTTTTATTTCATAAAATTCGGGGTCTCACAATCTCCCCTCCTTATGAAATTTTGCCCTCGAAATTTACGTACGTACTTGGTATGATAAAGAGGTGAGGATACCTTGAATACCTTTATCGTTGAAAATATTAAATTCATCTTTGCAATTCGGTCAAATATATTCATTAACAATTCCTCTTTGCACTACAGGCCAAAGATATATAACTGTAAAACCAATAATGCTGAGACTCAGCTTAATAGTATCACGACCACGAATTATCCATGCACTACGGGCCAAAGATATTCGTGTTTTCAATTACGGTCATGATTATACCGAATAATTCCTGGTCATAATCATACCAAGTCCATCTATGCACTACGGCCAAAGATGACTTTTACCACATCCATGAATTAATATTTCATTGCTGAGACTCAGCTCAATAATTAATCCACATCGTCGAATCATCCCTGCACTACAGGCCAAGGATATTCTTTAGTATCACGACCACGAATTATCTATGCACTACGTGCCAAAGATAATCGTATTTTTAATTACGGTCATGATTATACCGAACAATCTCTGGTCATAATCATACCAAGTCCATCTATGCACGTAAGCCACAGATGACTTTCAACACAATATAAGCATGAGGATAATGATATAAAGAATCAATCAAATGAGATAAATGATAAATATTAAACATTTATAATATAATTTATCCAGGATTCAAGAATATCCCAATGCTATCAATCACTTAATAATCTCATAATCTAATATCATTAATATTATAACAATATTTTAATCACTTCTTAAACTTATAAACAATTTTTTTTTTCAATTGTTTACGCTTTACCATATAATGCATTTAATCATTCAAAAATGCCATACTCATAAGATATCATCACCAATGATCAAATCCCTCATCAAAAAAATATGCATATACTCTATATAGGATTTTCAAGCCATAAAATCCTATTTTCCAACTTTGTTACTTCACATAACATATTTAACTCATATATTCGTAACTAAACTATTTTCATGAAAAATACCAAATCAGTCCCAAAAATATTTCTTTTCTGGGATTTAGCATAATATAGTCTCATAATGAACATATATTTTTCTCGGAATTTTTAAAATTCATTTACTATTTTTCAAAAAATAATTTCCAATTAATTCCTTAAGAAATTAGCTACCTCAAGTTTAACTCCAAAAATTCCCAAATCTAGGAAGGACCTTACACTTGTTAATGTGAGCCTCCAGTTTAAATTTTATGGTCATCGGAGTTGTAGAACTCCGGTTATAGCGTTTTTCGTCAGAAAAACTTAAATATTGAAATGGTCATAACTTGCTCATTTTAAGTCGGATTGAGCTCATTTTTGGACACGATGTTCTTTATACCATATACTTTTATGTCCCAAAAGGCCTGAATTTTTCTCACTAATTAAGTGATCGAAACAGCCCTTACAAAAACGTGGCAGCAACTTTTTGGACATTTTGAAGTTTTGACTCTTTTGCTAAAATCAGTCCGCACGAAAATCTACAACACCTTTTTCAGTGATTCCACTTGGATTAGTTAGGTAACTCATAGATCTAACTCTATGACTTGACCACACTCAAAAATTCAAAATATAATAGGAGATATGGTCAATTGAATTTCATGTTACGTTTTTACCAAAATCTGATTTTTTTTAACCCTTTGTGATTTCTAAGAAACTTTCATGTTTTCACATAATAACCAACATAACTCATCATAACACTTACTAATACCACATATACCCATAATTTTCATTAGTCCAACGCTTTTATTATGACTCTCATTATAATTAACGTAACCAAATCCTTTTAGTTGATGAAATATTTGAGGGTTTTAGAAATGAGTTTTGTACTGGGGTCAATACAAAATTCGATTTTATGCTCTAGGGGTAGTTTAAGAAGTCTTCAAGAATACGTCAGGAAATTTATTAACAATAAAACTATCATTCAAAACTGTGACTCTCATCCAAGACTTGGATAGCACATGAAATGAAGGTTTCTCCTAACGGAGTTTCAACCGATAGGTCATAGTCTAACTTCTCTAGAGTCAAATTTAAACGTTGAACGCAAGCAAGAGAGATAAAAGAATGGGTAGAACCGATATCTAATAAGGTATAGACTTCACAAGAATTTATAATTAACTAACCCGTGCTGACTTCGTTCGGTTTACTTGCTTTTTGAGAAGTCATGAAAGACGCTCTTCCTAAAACCAACGACTTTATTTTGTCCATATCCGCCTTTGGTGCCACCGTCCCAGCTGGACTTGACTTTGGTGCACGACAAAATTGGGCTAAATGACCTTCTCTTCTTGCAATTTCCACTTCTATTATCTTTGCTATGATTACCACCGAAGTGGTTACCATTCTTGGCATGATCATTTCCCCCACGATGGTTATCATTGTTCCGATAACCGTTACCACTAGTATGATTATTATCGTGTTGTTGGTCGTTACCTTTTGCTTGAGCTGAATCAACACTCTCATGTGCTTCATTGCTTATCTCAGCATTTTCAGATGTCATTATCAAACACTAAAACAAAACAAGGGTTAATTAACATATCACATTTTATCCCTATACTCTGACAGACCAATTAAATACCAAATAAACTTAGATAGGTCATACTAGCGAAGGAATTTCCCGTCTCTCCCCTCCTAGTTCTTATCTCACATCTCAGCCAGGGATCATATCCCTAAGCTTTGATACCAACTGTGACGCCCCCAAAATTAGATATTCATCACCCATCTTGAGTCGCCAAATACATGGTACAAAATACAAATACAAACTTAATTATACAAATATCGTGTAACATACGACAATACATAAACTGAGAGTTCTAATAGGAATATTGTCATCTAGACAATATCCATACTCAAGGAGTCCTCATTACATTTATTGTCGCACTCTTTAACAGAATAGTGAGGACTACTAATGCTATCTTCTGGACCATCACTCCTTTTTCTGACTCGTCCCAGCTATATTCTCATTTTCTGAAGAGAACATTGAAAGAAAGGGTGAGCTCAACTAGCCCAGTAAGAAATATTATGACTAAGATAATGAAGAATAAATTATCAATAGTCTTCAACAATGTTAAACTGATAAAATACAATAGACATCAAGTTTAACTGCAACGGAATAAGCAATCCATTAGAAGAGTCAAGTAGAGAATAAAACATACTGTCTTCTATGATTTAAAAATGTTTTCATCAACTTTTATCACTGAGATTCAGCTTAATAAATAAACCACATCTTCTAATCATCCCTGTATTACGGGCCAAAGATATTCATTAAATCATCAATGGTCATGACTATACCAAAAAATTCCTGGTCATAATCATACCAAAAATTGGCTATCAATGCATTACAGGCCACTGAGGACTTTTACCACACCACTTATAACATCACAGTTCATGATTATACCGAATGATCCCTGGTCATAATCATACTAAGTCCATCTATGCACGTAAGCCAAAGATGACTTTCAACATAAAATAAACATGATGATGATGACAATGTTATAGGAATTCAATTAAACAAGTTCAAGAATTAGTTTATCCAGGAACTAATAATATCCAAATTGTCAACATGATACTTCTTTGTAAAGTAACAGTCAAGAATGTTCAGAAGAATATTTTCATGAAAAGATACTGGATGAAGCGCAAATATCAAGGATATTCCACTAATTTCATGGAGTATAGAAATCAAAACTTTAACCAAATGAGTATAATAAAGAATATATCAAACTGCAAATGGATTTTCACCAGCCATGTGGTAATCCACGTATACAGATCATTTTCACAATTTAATAAGGAATGAATATAAAGGATCATTCACCATGCATGTGGCAATCCACATAGACAGATTATTCCAACAGAATAATAAAGAATGGAATAACAGAAGGATTCACCATGCATGCGATAGAGACCGCACAGACAGGTTATTCCCAACAGAATAATAAATGCGGAATAATAAATATGGAACCAGGTCAGGTAAAATTCACACCGACAGGATATTCTGACAGAATAATAAATGCGGAATAATAAATGATGGAACCAGGTCAGGTGAAATTCACACTGACAGGATATTCCGACAGAATCGTAAAGAACGGAATAATGAAAGAGTTTCACCAAGTATGCGGTGCTTCGCATAAACAGGTTATTCCAACATAATAATAAAGAATGGAATAACATAAGAAGATCACCAAGTATTGGGTAAACCGCATATACAGGTCATTCCACCAAGTATAGGGTAAACCGCGCATACAGGTTATTCCAACAGAATAATAAAGAATGAAATAACATAAGGATTTCACCAAGTAATAGGGTATGCCGCGTATACAGGTCATGTATAGGGTATGCCACTTTTACAGGTTATTCCAACAGAATAATAAAGAATGGAATAACAGAAGTTCTCTTCATGAATAAGAAAGAATAACACCCCTTACTGTTTTAAAGAAGAACTGAAATAAAGAAGTAGTTAAGTGGCAGAATACTCTTCTTCTTTCTCTCTATAGTTTCTCTCTCTAGAGTTCAGTGAATTCGTAAGAAAATAATGAAGGAATGAACTTCTATTTATAGAAAAATAGAATGCATAGTAACTAATTCATGAACGGTCCAGATTGATTTACTTTAATCTGACGGTCCATATTTAAAGCAAAATCTTTTAAATAAATTATAATATATTCTAATTATTGCCTAATAAAACAAACAACTTTAATAAAGTATTCTGTTTTATATAAAAAGATGTTTCTGTTTTATTACGTTAATAATACGAATAAAACAAAACTTCATTATCGCTAAATAATTCATATTATTAATTGACAGTAATTGAATCAAACTGAGTGACTTCTCACATAAGTATTAATAATCAATACCGTGTGCTACTATGCAACCACACGTATTACTGTACTTTTACTACCGAGTAGTTTAACAGTATCAACGGTAAAACTTCCGCTGTTATTTTTAGTAAAATATTATTGTCGTTTTCTCAATCCGACAATAATTCTGTTGTGGGGTCCACCAATGATTGTACCGTCGTACAAATATTCCCCGACTAATCGAATATTCCCCGTGAATAGTAACTCGTGAATAGTAACTCGTGAATAGTAACTCATGAATAATAACTCGTGAATAGTAACTCGTGAATAGTAACTCGTGAATATTAACTCGTGAATAATAACTTGTGAATAGTAACTCATGAATAGTAACTCGTGAATAGTAACTCATGAATAGTACTCCGACACAAAAAGTTCCCCAAAAACTCGAGTGAACAATACTAGAGTGAATAGTAACCGGATATTTTATGACAACTTGTCTACTTTGAAAAAATTTCACATATCACCTTTAACTTTAACCTTTTATCAATTTAACCATTTACCAAAATAAAAAAATTGAATATTTTTATTTCATAAAATTCGGGGTCTCACATATTCAGATTCATAACCATTTTATTTAATTTTTATCAAACAACCCTTATGTTTGCAAAATCTTGAAATAATGACAAGATAAGAGGGGAAAAATGATTAGTTCTCCGATAATGCTATGGACAAAATAATTATCCACAAAAAATATGGAAAAAGAAAAAGAAAAAGAATAGAGAACCGGACCTATCATTTGATTTTTAAGATATCTTTATTGTCTTACCATTAGTGCAAAATTTTTTAAATATAATTTATGCCTATAACGTTACTCTTAGTTCACACGAGCAACAAATAAAACAACTTGGTACTTGTACAAAAATTCTATAAAGTGGGCCAGGGATGGATTTATGTAGGGGAAACGGTGGTCAATTGACCACTCTAAATTTTTTTTAGTATATATATATATATATATATATATATATATATATATATATATATATATATATATATTTCCTCGTTCTAAAATTAAAATAAATTTTTTAAAATGACAATTTTTACTAAAAATTTTATTTTCTGAAATATATTCCTAACATTTATTAAAAATATAGTAGTGGTGCTATGATAGTACTCAATCAACTTAAATATAAATCTAAATATATCTCTAATTTTGGAAAGAAGTAAAAAGAGTAAAATATCTCTAATTTTGAAACGGAAAGAGTATTAAAATAAGTTAAATTAGTTTGTTTATTTTCAATTTTTTTTTGAATTTTCTTTAAAGATGAATAGTTTGATTTTTTTATGTTAAGAATAATAATGAATACAGAAAATTAAGAATAAGGATTGGCACGAGTAGTCCCTGTCCTTAAGGTGTTTATTGCCCCTTACCACTAAGGTTTGCTAAAGGCTACTAGCAATATACCTCCAGAATTTATGTCAGCCTATATTTGTTCTAAGTGATGATATCAACTCACTATCTGAATCTTAATTTATGCTACTGTGTAAAGATGATAAGATAGAAGAATATGGAGATAGAGATTGTACAATTTTCATAACTAAATTGTGAATTAAGCATTATTTACAAAGTAAATAATGTAATAATCACATATCAGTTTTAAAACTCATTTATATCCCATAATGATTAAACACAAAACTGCCAAAAAGTAGGCTCTTGACTCGGGTGAAGTACAAAGTACGCCTAAAGCGCCAATGTGACTTTGCGACCCGAACCCGCACCCCGGCTCTCGGGTCACGGGCGTGTGGTGCTTTGCACCACATCATTGTGACCAACTCCAAGCCTTTCCTTTAGTACCACTAGTGAATTAAACTACTCCACATATACTTATAAAGTATTAAATAGTTTTATTTCTACTCAATGTGGGACTTAAAGAAAATTGTTTTCTTAAACAACAATGAACCTTTTTATGTACTCCACTTTAGATATAATTAAAACATAATATATAATTTCTACTTGAATCATATATTACTCTCTATTAATCTTCTTGTTATAGACTATCAAATGCACTTTTAATTTTATATAAATTCAATCAATTAATGGGTCTAAATTAATCCCCAAATTGATCAAAACCCATGTAAGAAAAGGTGCAATTAACAATCCCCCACTTGTTTGAAAAACTATTTTTCTTCAAACAATTCTTTATCTATCAACTCTAAGGTTTGTATACATAATAGAAGGTGTGACGAACATTGAACCTTCTTTTAGTATAAACAACTCAAAATCATATCAAAATAGATGGTGTTCGTAGATTGAACCTCTATTTCAAATGATATGACCGGAGCTATCATACACACACAAACCTTCGTTGCGGTGAGCATAATAATCACTTTGCACTATTAAAACTGTAAGACCCCAAATTTTATGAAATGAAAGTATTCAATTTTCTTATAATTATTATTTCATTTAGTAAATGGTTAAATTGATAAAAGGATTAAAGCTAAGGGTGATATGTGAAAATTTTGCAAAATAAAGCAAGTTGTTATAAAATATTCGTTTGGTCGGGAAATATTCTTTTTGTCGGGAAATATTCGTACAACGACACAATCATTGGTGGACCCCACAACAGAATTATTGTTGAAGTTAGAAAACGGTAAAATTATCTTTTTATAAAAATAACGGCGAAAGTTTTACCGTTAACTGTTGAAATACCCGATGATAAAAGTACAGTAATACGCGTGGTTGCATAGTAGCACACGGTATTGATTATTGATGCTTACGTAAGAAGCCACTCAATTATACTCAATTATTGCTACAGTAATTGCTGCATGATATCTTATATTATTGATTCAATTATTCTCACAGTATCATTAGCATTATATTTTATATTATTAAATCAATAATTGAGACGACAAAGTTATTCATATTATTATTTGCAATATTGACGATGTCTAGAAAGTTCTGTCGAGGAGAGGTTTAGTCACCTAATTGCGTGCCAATAGGGAGAAATCCTTATCGAAAAGCCCCCTCTTTCCTGGGAATAATCTGGTTATTAAATATTGTGAGTTATAATATTAATGATGAATAATTATTAAAAGATTAAAAATGTATTGATTGAAGATAAAATGATTTGTGGTAATATTTATTCAATCTTTGATATAAATAAGAAATCTGTTATGAGACGTTTGTGGTAAGTTTGGTTTATTCTATGGGGGCCCATATGTCATCATCTAAGAGGCATTTTCGCCAATAGTAATTGCCTTTACTAGATGTCAAACCACTTGCCGTTTCATATTACAGGCGTCGAACCAATTGTCGTTTCACATTACAGGCGTCGACCAATTGTCGTTTCACATTAAAGGCGTCAAACCACTTTTCTTTTCACATCACCAGTGGTCAAGCTACTTGCCTCTTCACATTACAAGGGCTAAGCTAGAAATCTTCTATAAATAGAAGCTTATTTCTTCTTTCATTCTCACCAATTCACTACGACTCAGAAGAGAATTCTATAGAGAGAGAATCAGAGAGAAAGAAGAAGAGTATTCTGTTACTACAATATTTTAATATCCAATCTCCTACTAAGGTAAGGGGTATTATTTCTTTCGTATTCGTAAGGAATGTTATTTTTGTTCATTATTCGCTTGAAATAATATTTTCTTTCATACTCTGTAGTATGTAAGTAATATTATTTAACTTTAAATTTCGAATTCTATACTCGTTCGTTAAAATTTTGGCTTCTATACTCCATGAAAATAGTAGAATATCCTTAATATTTGCGCTTCATCCAGTATCTTTTCATGAAAATATTATTCTGAGCATTCTTGATAAGTTTTAACTTTTTCATGCCGGAGTACTATTCACGGGATTACTATTTCTGAAGTACTATTCACGGAATACTATTCACTCGAGTACTATTCACCCGAGGTACTATTCATGATAAAAATTGATTCGTTTTCGGTCCAAATTATTTTTGGTACAATATTATTCTTAAATTTTACTCCACAAAGCAGTATCATATTGACAATTTAGACGTTATTGATTTCTGGATAAATTAAATTATAAATATTTAAAAATTTATCCTTGAACTTGTTTTATTAAATTCTTATATCATTGTCATCATCCTCATGTTTATATTATGTTGAAAGTCATATGTGGCCTGTAGTGCATAGATGTACTTGGTATGATTATGACCAGAGATTATTCGGTATAATCATGATCGTAATATTACAAATAATATGGTAAAAGTCCTCATAGAACCGTAGTGCATTGATGGACAGTTGTTGGCATGATCATGACCATTGATGAATACACTAATATCCTTGGCCCGTAGTGCATGGATAATTTGTGGTTGTGATATTAATAAATATCCTTGGCCGTAGTGCAGGGATGATGTGGATTATTTATTAAGCTGAGTCTCAGCGATAAAAGTGATGAAAAATCTTTTAAATCATAGAAGATAATAGGTTTTATTCTCTACTTGACTCTTCTAATGGATTGCTTGTTCCGCTGCAGTTAAACTTGATGTTTGTTATATTTTATTAGTTTAACACCGTTGAAGGCTAACGATAAATTATTTTGCATTATCTTAGTCATAATATTTCTTACTGGGCTAGTTGAGCTCACCCTTTTACTTTCATTGTCCTCTTCAGGAAATAAGAACGTAGCCGGGACTAGTCGGGGAACGGAGTGACGGTCCAGATGATAGAATTAGTAGTCCTCACTATTCTATGAAATAGTGTGATAATAAATGTAATGAGGACTTATTTTGAGTTTGAATATTATCTAGAAGACAATATTTGTATTAAAACTCACAGCTTATGTTGTGTCGTATTCTATACGACACTTAACAGTTGTATAAATTAAGTTTGTATTTGTATTCTGTACCATGTATTTGGCGACTCAGAATGGGTGATGTATACCTATTTTGGGGGCGTCTCAAAAGCCATGCTCAACATCCTGTTTCTTGAACCTCTAAGAGAGTAAACCATAACTCTCTATAAGAAGCGGCTTCACTTCTAGTTCATATAGGCAAAATGTTTCTCTAGCACTCCTGTTGCTATAAGTGCAATACTTTGTTAAGAGCATAGCTCATCCTCGGTAATGCAACAGACGTTACTATCATATACTACATATAAGACCAAATTGATAGTAACTCAGCTAATAACTGTGACTTAGTTTTCTCATTGAACCTATAAACTAGGGGTAACCTAGTAATAGGTTGGGTTCCCATCACCCTTGGCTCAGAATGGTTTAAGTCCCATATCTCGTGTAGTCAAACTTATTAAATCTCTCGTCAGAGGCTTAGTAAGTGGATCAACCAAATTTTTACTTGACTTCTGATGATTAGGTAATATACCCATGAATTGGATATATTTGGACTTAAATTATTGCATTCTCAAGTTAGTTAGAAGCATTTTTATTATGTTTAGCTGTTATTTTGCAGATTCGGGAGTTGTAGGGACGAATTGGGAATTTTGAGCAAAGAGTGGCAATATGGTAATTCCAGAGAAGTCCAGCGCCGGGGCGCTGGAAAATACACTAGCAACAGCACCGGGGCGCTGAGCCTCGGCTGGTATTGACTGGATTCGCGCGTTTGACTTTCTGTTTGGCTTGGCTTGGTTCATGGAATGCAAAGTTGATTTGGATTAGGAGTGTGGGGAAGCTATAAAAAGAAATTAAGTGCTGAAATTAGGGCTATCATCGAATCTGTTCATTCATCCATTGGAGGCTACTACAAGGATTACTTGAAGATTAAGGATTGGCTACAGATTCTTCTTCTTCTTCTCCTTATTTTTAATTTGTAATTCTTTAAGGATGATTTGCAAACGATTATTGGTTTTTATTTCCGTTATGAACTAATTCTTTAATTAAGATTTCAATTGAACCTTTTATGGCTATAAATTAGTTATTCAGTTTATTCCAATTATTTGTGTTGAAGTGAATTGTTTATCATGCCTTGCATCTATTGATTAATTATTTGGCCAATAATTACCTTGTTATTCTAGAAGGAATTGGAAGAGGAATTCTAGGGTTAGAACTGGGTTTGATAACGTGTGACTTATTTATTTTCACAGTGAATAATTAGGTTTGTGAATTGAATGGAAATATCTTTTCACCACATGTAACACATAAGGAATTGGAATTAAAGGAGTTTAATTCACTTGTTTTGCATAGGAATATAGCAAAATTAATCTGGATTAAATAGAAGTCAGTTGATTACTTGGAAAAGAACTTTTGACATTGGAGAATTCCTGTTAACAATTTAGTAGACATAATAGTTGGGATAACTGGGTAAGTGAATTATAGTTCATAATTGAGGATATTGAAGTCTTAATACTTATTTATCGGAAATCATTCATTCAAATCTTAGTTTATTTATTTGCTTATTTTAGAATAATATCTTTAAATTGTTTAATTTAGTTTTAATATTTCAGAAAATCATAATTTATCATTGTTTAAATAAAATTCGGTTGATATAGTGCTAGTAGTTGGAATTTATTAATTAGAATTCTCTGTGTGAACGATACTTTTCTTATCACTTTATTACTTGTTGACCGTGTGTACTTGCACGTTTGCTTTGATTGTGAAATCAACCAACAAGTTTTTAGCGCCGTTGCTGGGGACTTTTTATTAATATTAATTTCATATTAGTTATAATCAATTCGGTCTTAATTTAAACGTTACTTATTTTTCTTCTTGGATTGGCAGGAATTCTTGTGAGTGTATGCATACTAGATCGAAAGCTAAAAAGGAACTTTTTTCGTATACAGACGACATCGAAAGGAAGTTTCAGAAATTACGGTTGAATAGTGAGGTTATACATTTGGGAGAAGAACTGGCAAACCAAGAAATACCCGTGAACACGGCAGGGAACGAACAGAAATCACTTAGGGATTATGCCATGCCGAATGTCACGGACTTGCAGTCGAGTATTAAGAGGCCAGTAATCAATTCAAACAGTTTCAAGATAAAACCGGGAACAATTCAGATGCTACAGAATACATGTCAGTTTGGGGGTAATTCGATAGATGATCCTAATGAGCATATCTTGAGTTTCTTGGAAGTCTGCGACACCTTCAAATTTAACAATGTATCAGAAGATGCTATAAGGTTGAGGATGTTCCTGTTTACTTTGAAAGATAAAGCACGAAGTTGGTTACAATCTATGCCTCCTGACTCAATCACCACTTGGGATGACTTAGCTCAAAATTTTTTGGCTAAGTTTTTCCCACCAGCAAAATCGGCAAAACTACGGAATGATATTCACACTTTTGCACAGTTTGAGTCAGAATCGTTATATGAGGCATGGGAAAGGTTTAAGGATATGCTCCGTAGGTGTCCTCATCATGGAATTCAGCAGTGGATGCAATTGGAAATATTTTGTGATGGTTTGCACGCGTCCACGAGGGCTAGTATTGATGCAGCAGCTGGGGGAGCGATCATGTCTAAGAGTTTAGATGAGGCATATCAGTTGTTGGAAACAATGGCCACAAACAATTATCAATGGCCCATGACTAGGTCTAATCCTCCGAAAGCAGCGGGAAAGTATGAAGTGGATGCGATGACAACATTAACAGCACAAGTGACCGCAATAGCTAAGCATTTGGACATATGGCGTCCACAAACCGCACAACAGGTATCAATGGTTTATGAATTGTGTGCTGGGAGTCATGCTACGGATCAATGTGCTATAAATTCTGAATCAGCACAGTTCGTAGGAAGCTATAATCGCTCAACTCAACCGTATCCGACTCAAAATGCATATAATCCAGGTTGGAGAAATCATCCGGGGTTTTCATGGAGTAACAATCAAGCTGCAGCTCAACCACCTAGACAACAAAACACCTCCGGATTTCAAAATCAGACTCAACAACCAGAGAGGAAATCAAGTTTGGAAGAAGCCTTGGAAAAATTCATCAGAGCTTCTGACAAAAAGAACGAGGAACAAGATAAGAAATTGAATCAAGTAGAGCTTACTTTGCAAAGCCATGGGGCATCGTTAAAGAATCTGGAAAATCAAGTGGGGCAAATAGCACATGCATTGAATAACCGTCCACTAGGAACGCTCCCGAGTGATACAGAAATAAATCCGGGCAGAAACGAGCATTGCAAGGCTGTAACTTTACGCAGTGGGAAGGATTTGCAAGAAATAGTTAAGGATAAGGAAATGGGGGACAACGTGACAGCTGAAATAGAAGAAGTTGTGGAAACCGGGAAAGATAAAGAGGAAATCGTAAAGCAGAAAGCACCAGAACCAACTATCACAATGCCACCTATACCATATCCGTAGAGATTTTAAAAATCCAAGTTAGATAAACAGTTTTCAAGATTTTTGGATATTTTCAAGAAATTGCACATCAACATCCCATTTACCGAAGCTTTAGAACAAATGCCGAGCTACGCTAAGTTCATGAAGGATGTGTTGTCAAAGAAAAGAAAAAGTGGGTGATTTTGAAATAGTAGCGCTAATCGAAGAATGCAGCGTAATTATCCAGAACAAGTTGCCTCCGAAGTTGAAAGATTCTGGTAGTTTTACTATTCCGTGCGACATTGGTAATCGGTTTTCAGAAAGAGCACTATGTGATTTGGGGGCCAGTATTAATTTGATGCCATTATCAGTCTACAGTCAGTTCGAGCTCAAGGCACCAAAATCGACAAATATCAGTTTATTGTTGGCAGACCGATCAGTTACATATCCACGAGGTATCGTTGAAGACGTATTAGTAAGAGTGGATAAATTCATCTTCCCAGTAGATTTTGTTATCTTGGATTGTGAAGCAGACAAGGAAATTCCCATTATTCTCGGGTGACCCTTTTTAGCAAAGGGGAGAACATTGATCGACGTACAGAAAGGAGAATTAACGATGCGAGTTAAAGATCAATAGGTCACTTTTAATGTGTTTAAATCAATGTCTTATCCAAAGGAAAAAGGTGAGTGTCTGCGGGTGGATTTAATGGATGAGTTTGTTAATCACAAGTTCTGCGGCAACTACTCAGAGGACCCGATAGAATCCATGTTGTTCGGCATAGACGACTACAATATTGAAGAGGACGTAGAGCATGTCAAATGGCTAAATACAGCATCATTCTTCCGAAAAAACAATCAACCATTCGACACTCTTGATAGGCCCGCAACGGAAGGTAAAAAGTGCAAACCCTCGATAGAAGAGCCACCGGTGTTGGATTTAAAACCACTTTTCTCTCATCTTGAGTATGCTTATCTGGGGAAGAATTCAACTTTACCCGTTATTATTTCTACGGAGTTAACTGACACGCAAAAGGAGAAACTGCTACGGGTTTTGCGAGAGTTCAAAACAGCAATCGGGTGGACAATAGCGGATATTCGAGGTATTAGCCCATCTTTCTGTATGCATAAGATTTTAATGGAAGAAGGGTCAAAACCAACCATTGAGATGCAAAGAAGGCTAAACCCCATTATGAAAGATGTGATGAAAAAGGAGATTATCAAATGGTTAGATGCCGGTATTATTTACCCAATCTCAGACAGTTCATGGGTAAGTCCTGTACAGTGCGTACCAAAGAAAGGGGGTATGACAGTGGTGAAGAACGACGCTAATGAGCTCATCCCGACTAGAACTGTTATAGGCTGGAGAGTATGTATGGACTACCGCAAGCTGAATAAATCCACACGCAAGGATCACTTTTCCTTGCCGTTCATTGATCAGATGTTGGACAGGTTAGCGGGACATCACTTCTACTGTTTGCTGGATGGATATTCCGGGTACAATCAAATTGCCATAGCTCCGGAAGATCAAGAAAAGACCACGTTCACATGTCCATACGGTACGTTTACATTCCGGCGTATGTCTTTTGGTTTATGTAATGTGCCGGCAACCTTTCAACGATGTATGATGGCAATCTTCTCCGATATGGTCGAACAGAACTTAGAAGTATTTATGGATGATTTCTCCATGTTCGGTGATAGTTTCGACTTGTGTTTGAGAAATCTGATCTTGGTGTTAAAAAGATGTGTGGAGACTAACCTGGTGCTTAATTGGGAAAAGTGTCATTTTATGGTGAAAGAAGGGATTATTCTGGGACATAAGGTTTTCGCATCCGAATTAGAGGTAGATAGAGCAAAGATCGAGACAATTGAGAAATTTCCTCCTCCATCATCTGTAAAAGGCATTCGGAGCTTCTTGGGACATGCGGGTTTCTACAGACGTTTCATTAAAGATTTTTCAAAGATCTCGAAACCCCTATGTTCACTCTTAGAGAAAGATGTGCTTTTCAAGATGGATCAGTCATGTATCAAGGCATTCGAACTATTGAAAAAGAAATTGGTATCTGCGCCAATTATTGTGGCGCCCGATTGGTCTTTACCGTTTGAACTGATGTGCGACGCCAGTGATTATGCAGTGGGAGCAGTGTTGGGACAACGTCACGATAAGATTTTTCACACTATCTACTACTCTAGTAAGACGTTGACGGATGCCCAGTTGAACTACACAACCACCGAAAAAGAATTACTTACAGTGGTGTTTGCCTTCGACAAATTCAGAGCTTATCTTATTGGCACAAAGGTAATTGTCTGCACTGATCATTCTGCCATTAAATATCTGATTGAGAAGAAGGATGCAAAACCGCGTTTAATACGGTGGGTACTGTTGTTACAAGAATTCGATCTGGAGATCCGGGACAGAAAGGGTACAGAAAATCAGGTGACGGATCATCTGTCTCGGTTAGAAAATGCAGAGGTAAAGAAAGAAGACAACTTAGTGATTAATGAAAAATTTCTGGATGAACAACTATTTCGGGTAACCACAATATTGCCTTGGTATGCTGACTATGTGAACTATGTGGTTGCCATACTGTTACCTCCGGATTTGACCTCACAACAACGAAATAAGTTTCTCCACGATGTGAAGCAATACTATTGGGATGAACCATTTCTGTTTAAGGCCTGTGCAGATCAAATGATACGACGTTGTGTGCCTCATGAAGAAATGGATAGTATATTAGGCCATTGCCACTCCTCAGATTACGGAGGTCATTATTCCGGTGACCGAACAGCAGCAAAAGTATTACAATCGGGATTCTTCTGGCCTTCTTTATTCAAAGATGCTTATCTCTTTGTGCTGAAATGCGATCGATGCCAATGCGTAGGTAATATCTCCAAGCGCAATGAAATGCCACTCAATTCAATCGTGGAGGTAGAACTGTTCGACGTATGAGGTATTGATTTTATGGGACCTTTCCCATCATCTTTTAATAATCAGTACATCTTGTTAGCGGTCGATTATGTTTCCAAATGGGTAGAAGCCGCAGCGTTACCCACAAATGATGCCAACGTTGTCCTCCGTTTTTTAAAGAAAAACATCTTCACACGATTTGGGACACCGAGAGCGATAATAAGTGATGAGGAAACTCACTTCTGTAACAAGCAGTTCACAAAATTACTTGTAAAGTATGGGGTTCGTCACAAAATTGCAGCTGCATACCATCCATAAACCAATGGCCAAGCGGAGGTGTCGAATAGAGAGGTCAAGCGAATTCTGAAAAAAGTGGTCAATCCGTCACGAAAAGATTGGTCATTGCGTCTTGACGACGCTCTATGGGCCTATCGAACAGCGTACAAAAATCCGATCGGCATGTCACCTTACACAATGGTATTTGGAAAGGCGTGTCACCTCCCGGTCGAGCTAGAACACAGTGCACACTGGGCCATACGGAAACTGAACTTTGATCTAGAAGCAGCGGGTGAGAAAAGGTTACTGCAGTTGAATGAGATGGATGAATTCCGGTTCAACGCCTACGAAAACGCTAAGCTCTACAAGGAGAAAGTCAAAGCTTGGCACGATAAAAAAATTCTTGATAGAACATTTGAACCGGGCCAACAAGTATTACTGTTTAACTCCCGCTTGCATCTATTTCCTGGGAAATTGAAATCCCGATGGTCCGGGCCGTTCGTGATTATATCTGTTGCTCCACACGGAAACATTGAGGTCAAGGAACCGACCTCAAAGCGTACATTCAAGGTTAACGGTCAACGCCTGAAACATTACTGGAGTGGTCCAATCGAACGTCAAGCTACGGTTATGTACTTATCCGATCCAGCGACCAAATGAGCAACACCAAAAAGTCGGGCTAACGACTGAAAACCAAGCACTATAGGGAGGCAACTCGAAATTTTTAGTTATTTTATTTTATTTTTATACATATTGTAGTTCATTTTTATTAGAATTGCTAGCATATATTCGTGCATAACAATCTTTAGTGAATTTTTGATTTCAACGAGAGGAAGCATGCCCACCAATTGAAAGCATCATGTGCTGTATGGTCACCAGCGCCCCGGCGCTCCTAGCAAAGAGGATTCCAGCGCCCCGGCTCTAAGTACCAAAATGTGAAAAAAGAGCCCAGCGCCCCGGCGCTGGTTCCTAGTGCAATATCAGCGCCCCGGCGCTAGACCACTCCACCAATTTCTGTCTCTCAGAACCCCGGCTCTGTGTTACTATACAATTCCAGCGCCCCAGCGCTGATCTTGCTCAACAGTTACTGCCGTGCAGCGCCCCGGCTCTGTGGAAAAGGTTCATCTTAGTGCCCCGATGCTGAGATCGCGAATAAGAGTCCTAATTACTTTTAAATACACGGTTACCCATTGCAACCTCTCCACTTTCTACCACAATTCTACTACGTATACGGTAACTGATCTAAACACTTGTATCTAACTACCCAATACATACACACCTCTCCATCTCCAATTGGGAGTTCCTCGCACTACACAACTTGCATCTATCATCTCTATTGCAAAGAATTCTCTACATGGCTTCCAAACGACAACGTGGCGACGGTTCCGGTTCCGCCTCGGCTCCACCAAGATTTGACAGTCGCCGATTTGTCTCCGCCGAGGCGCAGGAAAGTTACAATAAGATGGCCACCCGCTCATTAGTCCCCGAACGTGGTCTACGTCCCGATCAAACCAAGGATGGAGAAATAGCAGTGATGATTGCTGAACGAAACTGGTTCTCCCTCACCGAACAACCTGACCCAGCAGTGATCACCGTCGTGAAAGAATTATATGCCAACGTTCCAGAACACGATCACTATGAAGTGTTTGTTAGGGGAAAAATCGTGGAAATCGGAGAGGAGAACATAAATGGGTGCTATCAAATGGATTTGGAAGAACTTAACGACGAATATGCCGGTCTTCTGAGTCACGGACCAGACTATGAGAAGATAATACGTGAGCTTTGTCAACCGGGCACCACATGGATAGTGAATGAATGTGGAAGCATGACTTTCCCCCATTCCAACCTCAGTCTATACGGGAAGGCATGGTATGCCTTCATTTGTGCCAAACTTATGCCATGCACGAATGTGAGCCATGTCACCAAAGAAAGAACGGTGTTGCTATATTCAATTATTCAAGGCTTGCAAATAGATGTCGGCCACGTGATCCAACAGTCCATTCTTCGCGCCTCTCGAGGTGGAACCACAGGAGGTTTACCCCATCCTTCGTTGATATGTGTTCTATGTGCCAAGTTTGGGGTGAAATGGAAATCGGATGAGATGATTCAAACGCCTATGCCAGTTTTGGACCACAAGTTGATTAGCCGGTATAAAGTGTGGACGGGTGGGGCAAATCACCCTAGGGGATTGGGTTTCATAATTCCCTAAGTTGAAGCTTCTCAAGCTCCTCCACCTCAAGCCCCACCACATCAGGCTCCACCTACTTATGGCCCATCTACAGCAGCTCATCGTGGTGTGGTTCCCAAAACAGTCCAGCGGGAGATAGACGGCTGGCTTTATAATATGGAGTCTCAGAATGTACGCTTGGCAGAACGTCAAGACGTGATATTAAAATTTTTAGTTGACCAATTTGCTGCACAGAATGCACTGACCGTCCAATCACATCCAGGGGTTCAACTTAGCCATTTCCCAACTGCTCCAGTTCTGCCAGTCTTCCCCCCTTCCGATCAAGAGATGAGCGAGGATGATGATGCTCCACCAGAGGAATAAGCTCGTCAGGGAAGTTCTCTGTTTTATTTCGCTACATTTTTCGCATGAGGACATTGCTCTAGATTAGTTTGGGGGTAGTTGATTGTTATTTCTAAGTTGTTATTTTATTATTAGTATGTGGATGATTGTTAGTATTGTTGCATCTAGGATTGCATGTTGATTCCAGCTTTCGATGGTGCGTTTATTTGGGGGCCAATGATAAAATTAGAATTGCATGAACAAGTCTAATAAGGATTGTTGAGTCAGTGATATGATTTTCTTGACATGATTTGAATCTATATCTGTTTGACACTGATATTATAGGATAACACTTTGAAAAATAACCATGTTGGCTATGATAGTTTAAATGGTGAGATAATAGAGTTCTAAAGGATGATTGCTAGTGAAATGAAGGGACAATTTGAATAGCTAGTGAAGACGGAATTTATACATAAACTCGAGTTTGGGGGGAAAATATTTGGAATATATAAGCTGAAAAAAAAAATACATGGTGACTAGTCTTGTTTTGGGGCCTTTGTTACTTGAGCAAGTACGCCCGAGGGGATTGTCTTTACACCTAGCGCCCTAAGGTCTTTCATGGTCTGGGAGTCATTGGTCGAAAGCTCGCTAAGGGGTAGCATTGTTAGCCTAATGGGATGAGACATTGCACAGTTATTTTTGTATATATAAAAAAATATATATATAAGTGAAAATAAAAATAAAGTGGGAAAAGTGCAAAATGCCCCCGTTATGAAAAAAAGAGAGAAAAGAAAAGCATAAGCATTCCATTTTGACTCTTGAATTTGGGTGATTGTTTGATTTCAGTTGAAGCAAGTATATTTGATAAGTTCTCAAGTTTACACTGTATGATGCTTACTAAGAAATTTATTATCTTTCATATTTTTGCCTTTCATGGGTTCGCATGGTTGTTGAACACACTCACAATATCAGTAATATCAGATTCAGATTCATTGATTGTTGGGATATTGTCGATCTGCTTTAACATGATGTATTAGCATGTTTTTGTGATTTTTCTGAGGCTTATGGATATACGTGAGTTATTGGATTGCTGGAATTACGTTCATTTAGTTAGTTGCATTTGCATGAGTTGTCGTTTTCATATTGGTAGTATTATTTTGTGTTTGTTGCTTGAGGACATGCAACGGTTTAAGTTTGGGGGTATTTGAGGATTAGGTAATATACCCATGAATTGGATATATTTGGACTTAAATTATTGCATTCTCAAGTTAGTTAGAAGCATTTTTATTATGTTTAGTTGTTGTTTTGCAGATTCGGGAGCTGCAGGGACGAATTGGGAATTTTGAGCAAAGAGTGGCAATATGGTAATTCCAGAGAAGTCCAGCGCCGGGGCGCTGGAAAATACACTACCAACAGCGCCGGGGCGCTGAGCCTCGGCTGGTATTGACTGGATTCGCGCGTTTGACTTTCTGTTTGGCTTGGCTTGGTTCATGGAATGCAAAGTTGATTTGGATTAGGAGTGTGGGGAAGCTATAAAAAGAAATTAAGTGCTGAAATTAGGGCTATCATCGAATCTGTTCATTCATCTATTGGAGGCTACTACAAGGATTACTTGAAGATTAAGGATTGGCTACAGATTCTTCTTCTTCTTCTCCTTATTTTTAATTTGTAATTCTTTAAGGATGATTTGCAAACGATTATTAGTTTTTATTTCCGTTATGAACTAATTCTTTAATTAAGATTTTAATTGAACCTTTTATGGCTATAAATTAGTTATTCAGTTTATTCCAATTATTTGTGTTGAAGTGAATTGTTTATCATGCCTTGCATCTATTGATTAATTATTTGGCCAATAATTACCTTGTTATTCTAGAAGGAATTGGAAGAGGAATTCTAGGGTTAGAACTGGATTTGATAACGTGTGACTTATTTATTTGCACAGTGAATAATTAGGTTTGTGAATTAAATGAGAATATCTTTTCACCACATGTAACACATAAGGAATTGGAATTAAAGGAGTTTAATTCACTTGGTTTGCATAGGAATATAGCAAAATTAATCTGGATTAAATAGAAGTCAGTTGATTACTTAATTGGAAAAAGGATTTTTGACATTGGAGAATTCCTGTTAACAATTCAGTAGACATAATAGTTGGGATAACTGGGTAAGTGAATTATAGTTCATAATTGGGGATATTGAAGTCTTAATACTTATTTATCGGAAATCATTCATTCAAATCTTAGTTTATTTATTTGCTTATTTTAGAATAATATCTTTAAATTGTTTAATTTAGTTTTAATATTTCAGAAAATCATAATTTATCATTGTTTAAATAAAATTCGGTTGATATAGTGCTAGTAGTTGGAATTTATTAATTAGAATTCTCTGTGGGAACGATACTTTTCTTATCACTTTATTACTTGTTGACCGTGTATACTTGCACATTTACTTTGATTGTGAAATCAACCAACAACTTCACATAAACAATAGTTATGATACCATCATGTATCAATTATCTCACAAATTCATGTCTTAGACCAATATGTCTAGACTTACTATTATAGGTACCACTATACGCTCTTGTTAGTGTAGCTTCACTATCACAATATAGTGAAATTAGAGGCATTAGATTTGGCCATAGATCTATGTCTAACAACATATTTCTAATCCAATCAGCCTCTTTTGCTGCTTGAGCCAAAGCTATAAACTCTGACTCCATAGTAGAGTGAGAAATCACTATTACAAAACAGTAAATAGACAACGCAGAAAAAACGTTGTGGTTTCAGTCAGAAAAACGTCGTGGTTAAGGGTGTTATCTATTTGACACCCTTACACAACGTTTTTAAAACGTTGTAGTTAAGCACAATACACAACATTTTTTAGAAAAAAAGACGTAGATTTATTTTTTAAAAATTAGCATATGCTTAAAACGTTGTAGAAGGTATGATTCCACAACGTTTTTTGGATAAAAATGTTGTTGTTTAGTATATCAGACAACGTTTTTTAAATGTTGTAGATAAAGAAAAAAAAAGAAAAAAAATAATGTGGTTCACCTATATTACCAATGCACCTGCAATATACTAATGCCATGATAAATAGCCAAAATGTATCAACAATTCAAAATACATCCCAATAATACATCCATATTCATAATTTATTTTCCATAAGAACCACTTGTTTAAAAATGTAGACTAACAAACAAATGCTCTCTCAATCACTTTCCTTCACTGTTCATAACCTATGCATATTACAGAAACCAATTCCGTGAAACCTTGCTATAAACAAAAGAAAGGAGCAAAACTAAAGGTAAAACGAAACCTGCCCATAATCCTATCTGGCCTGTTTAATTGGCTAACATCAAGACCACACGATGCTAATTCTGAAGCAGGTGCAGTCCCTTGATACTCGAAATTGTGACATGTAAAACAGGCTCTAGCTGAATTCAGACCTTTCGGTACATATAGATCCCAGTACAGTGGTGCCTTATAAAATAAGAGAAATCATCCGGTCAGAACATAAGACTAATAAATTCAGGAAATATTGAAAGAAAAAGTAAAAACTGTGGTCTAATCATTCGTACAGCAAAAGTTGTCTGCCAATCATTCGTGCAACAAAAGCTGTCTTCCCTTTCTTGTCCCCATCTTCTTTTGCCTGCAAATGAAAAGGAATCAGTAACTAATTAATCACTATAATTAATCAATGTCATGTTTAAGCATCACAACATTAAAATTGCATAAACTACTAAACTAGTGAATCCATGGAGGGGGGGAAATGTCTATGAGACTGTGTAGTGAAGCACCATACAGTGCACTACGGATATCAAGTTCCAAAGAAAATATAAAGCACCATATAGAAGGATAGCTTACACTGTGAACTCTGAACCTAATAGCTTACACGGTTTAAGTGTTGTCGATTTACTACTTTGTACTAGTGTCTTCTTTTAGTACATGTTACAACTTACATGTAGAGGTCGTTGCAATTAGTAAACTGTACGTGAGAAGCTGGATGGTCCATAGGCTTCCTCATAGCTACTACTCACTTTGTTCCTATGAATGTAGCATCCACCTGCAGGGCAAAACCCAAAAACTTATGCCTTAACGAAGCTAAAACCAAATGCAATAAAAGGTGTAAGACCCCAATTTTTATAAATAAAGATGAATTTTCTATAAATATCATTTTTAAATATTATGGAGTTAATTTGATATAATGTTATAGTTGTGGGTAATATTTATAAATTTTGCAAAGTAAGCAAGTTGTTATAAAATATTCGTTTGGTCGGAGAATATTCTTTTTGTCGGGGAATATTCGTACGACGGCACAATCATTGGTGGACCCCACAACGGAATTATTGTCGGATTGAGAAAACGACAGAATTATCTTTCTATAAAAATAACAGCTGAGGTGTTACCGTTAAAACTGTTGAACTACTCGGTAGTAAAAGTACAGTAATACGCGTGGTTGCATAGTAGCACACGGTATTAATTATTGATGCTTACGTGAGAAGTCACTCAGCTATACTCAATTATTGCTACAGTAATTGCTGCATCATATCTCTTAAATTATTGTCATAGTATCATCTGTATAATATGTTATATTATTGAGACGTTGTGGTAAGTTTGGTTATTTTATGGGGGGCCATATGTCATCATCTAAGAGTCTCTTCGTCAATAGTAATTACCGTCGTCAATAGTAATTACCGTCGTCAATAGTAATTACCGTCGTCAATAGTAATTACCGTCGTCAATAGTAATTACCTTCGTCAATAGTATTTACCTTGGTCAATAGTATTTACCTTGGTCAATAGTAATTACCTTCGTCAATAGTATTTACCTTGGTTAATAGTAATTACCTTCGTCAATAGTAGTTGTCCCTTCAATATTACCAAGAGTCATTTGACCCTTCGTTAAAACCAAGAGTCATTTGACCCTTCGTTAAGACCAAGAGCCACCCTCAGTTTTTCTATAAATAGAGGCCTAGGGCTTCATTATTTTTCACGAATTCATTGAAGCTATAGAGAGAGAAAGTATAGAGAGAATAAGAGAGAGAGAGAATAAAAGTATTCTGCTACATCACTTTTCCAATATCCAGTTCTTTTAAGGTAGGGAATATTATTTCTTTTATATTCATGAAGAGAACTTCTGTTATTCCATTTGTTATTATTCTGTTGGAATAACCAGTATACGCGGTCTACCCTATACTTGGTGATATTCTTCTATTATTCTGTTGGAACATCCTGTCTGTGTGTTTTACACCGGACCTGGTTCCGTTTATTATTCTGTTGGAACATCCTGTCTGTGTGTTTTACACCGGACCTGGTTCCGTTTTATTATTGTTCTGTTGGAATATCCTGTCTGTGTGTTTTACACCGGACCTGGTTCCATTATTTATTATTCTGTCGGAATATCCTGTCTGTGCGTTTACGCCGGACCTGGTTCCATTATTTATTATTCTATTGGAATAACCTGTCTGTGCGGTCTATCGCATGCATGGTGATTTCTTTTGTTATTCAATTCTTTATTGTACTCAGTTGGTTAAGTTTTGACTTCTATACTCCATGAAATTTGTGGAATATCCTTGATAGTTGCGTTTCATCCAGTATCTTTTCAAGAAAATATTCTTCTAAGCGTTCTTGAATTTTACTCCACAATGCAGTATCATGTTGACAATTTGGACGTTGTTAATTTCTGGATAAATTAATTCTTGAACTTGTTTTATTGAATTCTTATATCATTGTCATCATCCTCATGTTTATAAAATGTTGAAAGTCATCTGTGGCATGTAGTGCATAGATGGACTTGGTATGATTATGACCAGGGATTATTCGGTATAATCATGACCGTAATGTTGCAAATGATGTGGTAAAAGTCCTCATTGGCCCGTAGTGCATTGATGGACAGTTGTTGGCATGATCATGACCATTAATGAGTATACAAATATCCTTGGCCGTAGTGCAGGGGTGATTCGATGATGTGGATTATTTTATTAAGCTGAGTCTCGGCGATCACAGTGTTGAAAAACTTTTTAAATCATAAAAGATAGTAGAGTTTATTTTCTACTTGACTCTTTTAATGGATTGCTTGTTCCGCTACAGTTAAACTTGATGTCTATTATATTTTATCAGTTTAACATTGTTGAAGGCTAATGATAATTTATTCTGCATTATCTTAGTCATAATATTTCTTACTGGGCTAGTTGAGCTCACCCTTTCTTTCACTGTTATCTTCAGGAAATGAGAACGTAGCTGGGACAAGTCGGGGTACGGAGTGATGGTCCGAATGATAGTATTAGTTAGTAGTCCTCACTATTCTATGTAATGGTGTGTTAATAAATGTAATGAGGACTCCTTTTGAGTATGAATACTCTCTAGAAGATAATATTTGTATTCAAACTCACAGTTTATGTTTTGTCGTATTGTACACGACAGATGTATTAATCAGTTGTATTTGTATTCTGTACTATGTATCTGACGACCCAAGATGGGTGATGTATACCTAATTTTGGGGGCGTCACAGTTGGTATCAGAGCTTAGGGATATGATCCCTGGCTAAGATGTGAGAATAGAACTAGGAGGGGAGAGACGGGGAATTCCTTCGCTAGTATGACATACCTAAGTTTATTTGCATGGTATTTAATTGGTCGGTCATAATATAAGGATAATATATGACATATCAATTAATTTTTATTTTGTGGCAGTATCTGAAAATGGCATCCGAGAATGTTGAGAATAGCAATGGAGCACAGACGACTGTTGATTCACCACATATCAATAATCAGGATAATGTGCATCAGGAAGGTGTCAATCCTCATGCAAACAACAACACTGACCAAATGATGAATGATCAAATGTTCAGAGGCTTTATGCAATTCATGCAACAACAGGTGAAAGCGGCTCCTGTCCACAACGTAGGTGGAAATACTGGAAACTCTCAGGCGGTCACCGCTAAACAGTTTAAGGAGCTGGGACCACCGGAGTTTAAGGGAGAACCCAAACCACTTGTAGCTGAAACATGGATAAAGCAGATCACCAAGATATTTGATGTCTTGGGTTGCTCCGAGGAGCAAAAGGTTCCCTTTGCCGCCTTTATGTTGCGAGGAGAGGCAGATTACTGGTGGGAATCGATAAAGCGTACTCAACCTGCCGCACTGAAGATGTCATGGGAGAAGTTCCAAGAGCTGTTTAACGACAAATACTTTCCCGAGAGTATTCGTCACATGAAGGAGGTGGAGTTCATCAAATTGGAGCAGAATAATATGACCGTGTCGCAGTACGAGGCAAAATTTGCGGAGTTATCCCGGTTTGCGTCCCACCTGGTGGATAATGAAGAAAGAATGACGCGGATGTTTTTAAGAGGTTTGAAGCCGGAGATACGTCAACATCTTGTTTCTCATAAACTGTGTTTGTATTCAGATGTTGTAAATAGGGCTCAGTTGGTGGAGCGCGATAACGAGACAACGCAACCAAAAGAGAGCAGCCGGCAAAATGATAATACCAGTGAGAGCAGTCATCGAAGCGGTGACAACAAGCGTGGAGGGAATCAACAGGCCAGAAATGGTAACCACTTCGGTGGTAATCAGGGCCAAAACAATAAGAATGGACATTTCAAGAAGAGGAGATTCAACAATGATGGAAAGACGTCAGCACCAGCACCTGTCGTTAAGGAAGGAGAACGACCACCTATCATATGTTTCAAATGCGGAGGGGAGGGGCACATCAGTCCAAACTGCGCGATGCCGTCCAAAGCATGTTATAATTGTGGAAGAGAAGGTCATTTAGCCCGATTTTGTCGTTTACCGAAGACAAATTCAGCTAGGATGGAGGCACCAAAAGCCGTCCCAGAAAAGTCAAAACCGGTTGTGCAAGGGAGAGCGTTTGTTGTGAACTCCCAGAGAGCAAGGAACCCGAATGAGGTCATCACGGGTAAGCTTATTATAAACTCTAAAGAAGTTTATACTTTATTTGATACCGGTTCAACCCATTCTTTTATTTCTCCTACTTGCGCTCATCGATTAAATTTGATTCCGGAGAAATTAGACTTTGACTTATCTGTGGAAACTCCGTTGGGAGAAACCTTCATTACCTCCACTGTTTATAAGTCTTGTTTGGTTCAAGTTGGTACCCACACATTACCTATCGATCTGATTTCATTAAAAATACTTGCATTTGACGTGATTCTAGGGATTGATTGGTTAACTACTCATTATGCAAAAATTGATTGTTTTCGTAAGGTTGTTAGTTTTCATATTCCTAATCGACCTATTATGCGAATTCAAGCAACCAAACCATTAAAATCAATCGCTGTCATCTCAAGCCATAAAACTATTCGTTTATTAAAAAACGGATGTCAAGCTTTCTTAGCTCATGTCACAGATCTAAACAAAAATACGTCAGTTTTGAATGATATTTCTATTGTTAATAAATTCCCTGACGTATTTCCCGAAGAACTTCCTGGCCTACCCCCAGAGCGTGAAATTAAATTTTGTATCGACCTTGAACCAGGTACAAAACCCATTTCCAAAGCTCCATATCGAATGGCTCCTATTGAACTTCAGGAGTTAAAGACCCAACTGCAGGAATTGTTAGACATTGGTTTTATTCGTCCTAGTACTTCTCCTTGGGGTGCTCCTGTTCTGTTCGTGAAGAAGAAAGATGGGAGTATGCGACTTTGTATTGATTATCGGGAGTTGAATCATGTCACCATCAAAAATAGGTACCCATTGCCACGTATTGATGACCTGTTTGACCAGTTGCAAGGAGCACAATTCTTTTCAAAGATCGATCTTCGTTCTGGATATCATCAGCTGAAGGTTAGAACTGAGGATATTCCAAAGACGGCTTTTAGAACTCGGTACGGGCATTATGAATTCCTAGTCATGTCCTTTGGATTGACTAATGCTCCTGCTGCCTTCATGGATATGATGAACCGGGTATTCAAGGAATATTTGGATCACTTTGTGGTCGTCTTTATTGATGACATCCTTATTTATTCCAAAAGCCGTGAAGATCATGAGCAACACTTGAGGCTGGTACTCCAAAAGCTTCGTGAATACAAGCTTTATGCCAAGTTGAAGAAATGCGAGTTCTGGCTGGAGGAGGTAGCATTCCTTGGGCACGTAGTATCAAGTCGTGGAATATCGGTTGACCCGGCAAAGATTGAAGCTATTCAAAGCTGGGAGCAACCTAAATCAGTGACCGAGGTACGTAGCTTTCTTGGTTTAGCTGGTTATTATCGGAGATTCGTGGAAGGATTTTCTCGAATCGCTACTCCATTAACTCAGCTGACTCGGAAAGATACAAAGTTTGGTTGGAGCGAAGAATGTGAGCAGAGTTTTCAAGAACTCAAGAGGAGACTCATTTCAGCACCTGTTCTAACAATACCATCTGGCTCGGAGGGATTTGTCATCTACAGTGATGCTTCGAGCAAAGGGTTGGGATGCGTTCTCATGCAACATGGAAAAGTCATAGCCTATGCATCAAGACAACTCAAGGAATATGAGAGGAATTATCCTACTCATGATCTAGAGTTGGCAGCTGTTGTCTTTGCACTTAAAATTTGGAGGCATTACTTGTATGGGGAGAAAGTGGAGATCTTTACGGATCATAAAAGCCTCAAATATTTCTTCACTCAAAAGGAACTCAACATGCGACAACGACGTTGGCTTGAACTGTTGAAAGATTATGATCATACCATTCAATACCATCCTGGAAAAGCGAACGTGGTAGCTGACGCATTGAGTAGAAGATCATATGCGGGTACAAGTGCAATATTAACAACGCAAAGGCCCATTTTGTGTGACTTGCAAAGGATGGAGATAGAGTTAAAGACTCCAGGGACCCATGTGATGATGGCGAATATACGAGTAGAACCGACTTTAATCGATAAAGTTAAAGCTGCTCAAGCTACAGACCTGGAGCTGATGCGTATGAGGAAGAAAGTGCAAGAAGGTTCTATGCCGGAAGCAAGAATCGATGAAGAAGGAATACTTCGAGTCAACTCCAGACTTTGTGTTCCTAACAACCCTGATTTAAAGTATGAAATCATGATGGAGGCGCACAACACACCGTTTGCAATCCATCCTGGAAGTACCAAAATGTATCATGATCTTCGTCATACATTTTGGTGGAGCAATATGAAGAGAGAGATAGCGTTGTTTATCTCAAGGTGTCTAACTTGTCAACGAGTCAAAGCGGAGCATCAAGTACCAAAAGGTCCATTGCAACCACTTGAAATTCCAGAATGGAAGTGGGAGCACATTACCATGGATTTCGTTACCGGTCTTCCTAGGGTTTCTCAAGGTATTGATGCGATTTGGGTCATTGTTGATAGATTGACCAAGTCTGCTCATTTCTTACCGATACGAGAAACTTATACACTTGAACGTCTTGCTCGTATGTACATAAACGAGATTGTAAGACTGCATGGTATGCCAGTATCCATAGTTTCTGATCGAGACCCAAGATTCACTTCACGATTTTGGGTTAGTTTACAAAAAGCTATGGGCACGGAGTTACGATTTAGTTCAGCATATCATCCTCAGACGGACGGACAATCAGAGAGGACTATTCAAACTCTTGAAGATCTATTAAGACTCTGTGTCTTTGACTTCAAGGGAAGTTGGGACAAGTTCTTACCATTGGTGGAGTTTTCCTACAACAACAGTTATCAAGCAAGTATTGGCATGGCTCCATTCGAAGCATTGTATGGAAGAAAATGTCGTTCTCCAGTATGCTGGGATGAGGTGGGCGAAGCAACGTTGTTGGGACCGGAGTTGGTACGTATGACTACAGAAAAGATTCAAACGATCCGACAACGTATAAAAACCTCACAAGATCGACAAAAGAGTTATGCTGATCTTCATCGAAAGGACGTGGAATTTGATGTAGGAGATCATGTGTTCTTACGTGTTGCTCCATGGAAAGGAGTTACGAGATTTGGAAAGAGAGGAAAGCTAAATCCTCGATTCATCGGTCCATTTTTAATCCTCGATCGAGTAGGAACTGTGGCTTATAGACTCGCTTTACCGCCAAGTATGTCTCGTGTTCATAACGTTTTCCACATATCCATGTTACGCAAATATGTGGAAGACCCGAACCACATTATTGAGTTAGAACCGGACGAAATAGCGGAGGATTTGACGTATGAAGAAGTTCCTGTTCAAATCTTGGATAAGAAGGAACATATTCTACGCTCCAAGGTTATACCTCAAGTTAAAGTTTTGTGGAGAAACCACGATGTTGAGGAAATGACTTGGGAGTTAGAATCAGAAATGAAATCAAGGTATCCTTACCTCTTCGACATACCAGGTACGTACCCTAATTTCGAGGGCGAAATTTCATAAGAAGGGGAGGTTGTAAGACCCCAATTTTTATAAATAAAGATGAATTTTCTATAAATATCATTTTTGAATATTATGGAGTTAATTTGATATAATGTTATAGTTGTGGGTAATATTTATAAATTTTGCAAAGTAAGCAAGTTGTTATAAAATATTCGTTTGGTCGGAGAATATTCTTTTTGTCGGGGAATATTCGTACGACGGCACAATCATTGGTGGACCCCACAACGGAATTATTGTCGGATTGAGAAAACGACAGAATTATCTTTCTATAAAAATAACAGCTGAGGTGTTACCGTTAAAACTGTTGAACTACTCGGTAGTAAAAGTACAGTAATACGCGTGGTTGCATAGTAGCACACGGTATTGATTATTGATGCTTACGTGAGAAGTCACTCAGCTATACTCAATTATTGCTACAGTAATTGCTGCATCATATCTCTTAAATTATTGTCATAGTATCATCTGTATAATATGTTATATTATTGAGACGTTGTGGTAAGTTTGGTTATTTTATGGGGGGCCATATGTCATCATCTAAGAGTCTCTTCGTCAATAGTAATTACCGTCGTCAATAGTAATTACCGTCGTCAATAGTAATTACCGTCGTCAATAGTAATTACCGTCGTCAATAGTAATTACCTTCGTCAATAGTATTTACCTTGGTCAATAGTATTTACCTTGGTCAATAGTAATTACCTTCGTCAATAGTAGTTGTCCCTTCAATATTACCAAGAGTCATTTGACCCTTCGTTAAAACCAAGAGTCATTTGACCCTTCGTTAAGACCAAGAGCCACCCTCAGTTTTTCTATAAATAGAGGCCTAGGGCTTCATTATTTTTCACGAATTCATTGAAGCTATAGAGAGAGAAAGTATAGAGAGAATAAGAGAGAGAGAATAAAAGTATTCTGCTACATCACTTTTCCAATATCCAGTTCTTTTAAGGTAGGGAATATTATTTCTTTTATATTCATGAAGAGAACTTCTGTTATTCCATTTGTTATTATTCTGTTGGAATAACCAGTATACGCGGTCTACCCTATACTTGGTGACATTCTTCTATTATTCTGTTGGAACATCCTGTCTGTGTGTTTTACACCGGACCTGGTTCCGTTTATTATTCTGTTGGAACATCCTGTCTGTGTGTTTTACACCGGACCTGGTTCCGTTTTATTATTATTCTGTTGGAATATCCTGTCTGTGTGTTTTACACCGGACCTGGTTCCATTATTTATTATTCTGTCGGAATATCCTGTCTGTGCGTTTACGCCGGACCTGGTTCCATTATTTATTATTCTATTGGAATAACCTGTCTGTGCGGTCTATCGCATGCATGGTGATTTCTTTTGTTATTCCATTCTTTATTGTACTCAGTTGGTTAAGTTTTGACTTCTATACTCCATGAAATTTGTGGAATATCCTTGATAGTTGCGTTTCATCCAGTATCTTTTCAAGAAAATATTCTTCTAAGCATTCTTGAATTTTACTCCACAATGCAGTATCATGTTGACAATTTGGACGTTGTTAATTTCTGGATAAATTAATTCTTGAACTTGTTTTATTGAATTCTTATATCATTGTCATCATCCTCATGTTTATAAAATGTTGAAAGTCATCTGTGGCATGTAGTGCATAGATGGACTTGGTATGATTATGACCAGGGATTATTCGGTATAATCATGACCGTAATGTTACAAATGATGTGGTAAAAGTCCTCATTGGCCTGTAGTGCATTGATGGACAGTTTTTGGCATGATCATGACCATTAATGAATATACAAATATCCTTGGCCGTAGTGCAGGGGTGATTCGATGATGTGGATTATTTTATTAAGCTGAGTCTCAGCGATCACAGTGTTGAAAAACTTTTTAAATCATAAAAGATAGTAGAGTTTATTTTCTACTTGACTCTTTTAATGGATTGCTTGTTCCGCTACAGTTAAACTTGATGTCTATTATATTTTATCAGTTTAACATTGTTGAAGGCTAATGATAATTTATTCTGCATTATCTTAGTCATAATATTTCTTACTGGGCTAGTTGAGCTCACCCTTTCTTTCACTGTTCTCTTCAGGAAATGAGAACGTAGCTGGGACAAGTCGGGGTACGGAGTGATGGTCCGAATGATAGTATTAGTTAGTAGTCCTCACTATTCTATGTAATGGTGTGTTAATAAATGTAATGAGGACTCCTTTTGAGTATGAATACTCTCTAGAAGATAATATTTGTATTCAAACTCACAGTTTATGTTTTGTCGTATTGTACACGACAGATGTATTAATCAGTTGTATTTGTATTCTGTACTATGTATCTGACGACCCAAGATGGGTGATGTATACCTAATTTTGGGGGCGTCACAAAAGGGAATAGCTTGGGAATATCTTAGGGGTCAATTCCAGATCCTGAATCTTTTACCTACATGAAAGGAAAAACCTGAGTAAATAATTAAGATAATAATCAAGCATTAAGCACTCACGGGCAGAAAAAATATAAACCAAGTAAAGATGAATCAAACCTGTACACGCAAATAAAAGTGATTATTATCAGTAGGCACAGGGAAAAAATCAGGAGCTTGAGGCTTTCTTAAAGACTCCGATTTTGAGAGAAATCCAGATATTAAGATGCTGCCCTCTTTTGAGAATTTAACAGCATTCCCAACAACATATAACATAATTTGCATAAGACGCTTTTCATCACCAACGGCATAGTCCGGTAAATCTGATGCCAAACTTAGGGAAATGAATAACTTCTTGACAGTTGCAATAGTATTTATCAAGTTAAAGACCTGAAACGAGATGACGCAATCTCAGGGCGTGGGCATGTCCATGATGTGCACATTATACATAACATTGACTCTTCTAAGATTGCAGCATGTGAAAGTGCTACAGCCACCTGGGTAAACAAGGAAGGAGTAACATATTATCACCCCCAGAAAATACTAATAGTCAAAACCATTTTTCAGTTCCAATCTAAGAAGAACTATCAATACAGTAGCATCAAGCAAATGTGCATGCATATATTTTCATATAAGATTGAAGTAGATGAAGTCCAATATCATCATCAACCTGATATGTGCACTCCCCAAAGGCTATTTCTCAATATTATAGTGTAAAATCAACCACATCTGCTATAATATTAGTAGTTTTGCGAGTATGTTTGCAAGCCATCCTGTTTTCTTAACCAAATCTTTATCTTAAAAATTAGCAAAAAAATGTCTACTCAATATATACAGAAATATTCAAAATTCACCATGTCATCACATATAGCACTCACGTGATAAGGCAGCTAACAAAATACGTTTCCACAAAATATGTTTCCAATTACTTTTTCCTTCTCTTTTTAATCATTTTGGACAGCTAACAACATGCAAATATAGCACTCACGTGATAAGGGCTACACTAAAGCTGGTAGATCATTATATAACACAAACAAAGAACTGACATCCATGGCTGAAATTTTGTTTGTAATACTGGGATCTACTAGGATCTCACCTTAGAAGAAGCCTTTGTGCCAGTTGTTCCTTTACCAGAACCAGAATAAGCAACCTTGCTCTTTTCTCTCAACAACAGAGTTAAATTTTTAATGGTGGCTGAGACTGCAATAGCACTAATAAGGCATACAGCAGGTGTAGCAACAAGAATTAACCGAACCATGACACCAGTGAAATACATGCTTGTGAGACCATACATCACTATAAATATTGTGGCATCAGCTACCCGCTTGAAGCAAAAATAGAGACCAGCCGGGAAAAGGAAAAGCAGGATATGGAAATCAAACATGAAAGATGACCATGCCGTTGGCTGATGCTCAGATATAGATGCAATTATGGGGATGCGATCTTTAGCATAAGTTGGATCCAGCAGAGAGTCAAATTAGTGGAATACAAATGGCTACTATCTTAGAGAAGGACGTAAATCATCTTCATGGAAATCTTGAAAGCACTTACCTCAATAGCTTTTTCATGAGTTTATAAATAGTTGCATTTTTCCAGCTATTGTGCGTGCATGCTGCCTCAAGTATCGACTTATCTCCATCTACAACCAAGAAAATTTTATAGTCAAAGGTTTCGTATTTTATACCCTCAGTACTGAGTAATTACTGTATAAGACTAAATTATAGTGGTATCATGACTAAATTATAGAAGCAACTGTCACAAGACTCTGAGCATCAACAATTTCAGCCTATGTAAACTGCAATAAACATTATCAGAAAATACAAAAAATGAAAATACTTCTTTGCTCAGACTACCTTGCTTTGCAACTCCTCCACTTTCACATCAACATGGATAAGACCTATTGTAGAACCAGACACAATTTCTTTAAAATGCAGTGCATCCTTCACAAGCTGACGAAGAAGATGCAAAACTATGCCATCTTTATTGGTACCTCATCCGCAGGATTTATGGCCAATAAACTTTTCACCCACAATTTGCATGTAGAATATTAGAGAAAATGTAATCAGAATCAACTGAGTGACAGCATCTAGATATGCTTGAAATACAAGAAAAAAATTGAGGCAATAGATAAGTATATAATTAGGTTATGATAGTTAGTAGGCCTGCTGTACCAGACATCTAGAAAGGAATCAATGATGTTTAGCTGAACCAACTGGCAAAGTACACGACAATGATAATTGTGAAACTATTTACAGGTAACCTTCAGATATTACAAGTTAGAGGAACTACTAATCTTTCCGTCATATTAAAAATGTCTTCCCATAGAAGCCTTTCAAATCTTACCAGTGTACAGTCAATGCCCATGAAGAACCAATTCAAACTGAGGAAACTCAGTTATATAGAATGGGACAACCCATTTTAAGATACCAGATGACTTGTCAAGTCTCTAATTTTTTTAGTTACATGATTAATGGAAATTTGCAAGAATTAGTCAACCATAATTACCAGAATAAGTCCAATGATGTTTCTTAACTGTTAATGGTATACTGGCACTCTGCTGACCATTCTCCAATATCGAATATAATAGAGCCCTACCACATAGTTACATATAATAAAGCATAGTGATTTTTTTGTGGACATAAATCGATGAATCTTACCAGGGCAATAAGATATGTACGAAGGGAACTTGAGTTGGTTTCCCATAACAAAGATTCATTATACCTGTCAAGTTCGGCAATAATATCAACAGCAAATATTTCAGACACAGGAGTCATAGCATCCCTTGTTGTTTTCTTTGTGAGCTCAAGTGCTCCTAAGATGATTGTTGTCTCTTTACCTGATAGTTCTCCTCCTTTCCCAGCCTGCTTGCCCAAGAGAAAGAAGAAGATGCATCAATAGGCAAAATTCATAAAATGGTGGGAACGCATAATAGAAACTAAAGAAAATTGGTTGATGCAGAACTTAACTACATATTATAAGCACTAGAGAACAGAGAGCTCTATGCAAACTCTCCTCTCTCCTCTCTCCACATACAGTTCCAATTGCTGCTTCAACGCCAAATTCTCCTCCGACTATAAACCCACAAGTTTCAATCAAATTAACAATTCCAAAGCAAAAACGAAGAAATTCATCGATGCAACCAAACAAATCAAGGAACTTACGAGATCCTCATACTTCTTTTTGTCCTTCTTCTTAGGGTCCTTGGAAGTAACCTTAACTGATGCCTCATCTCGGGTTGTTCCGCTGTCGCTGACACTGTTTGGATCTGGCGCCATAGTAAATCGAGTACAAGCTGAAACCCTAGAATCAAAGAGTAAAGGAACTGAGAGACGAAATATTTATCAATCAACAGAAAGAAGAGATCGTCAGATTTGATCTCCGTATGATGAACGAAGAGATCGTCGCTGCCGTCGTCGGGTTTTATGAATCCGTAACCCTTCTGCTCGTTAAACCGAACCACCACACCTCGAGATCTGATATTCTCCTCCTCCATTGATGATCCAGACCCTAATCCAACCTCTTGTAGAACCAATCTATAACTATAGATATCGCGAGAGAGTAATAGAAAGAAAGAAAAGTAAAGGAAGCCCTAATTCACTCGCTTACATCAAGGAAAAGCTGCTTTAGTTGTTGGAAGGCTGGGAGCCGGGGGAGGGTTTTTAATTTCAAATACCTTCGTGTTTTTCATATACATAACGTTTTTTTAAATTAAAAATTGTCCAAATAAATAGATAACGTTTTTTCTTATGTATCTACAACGTTTTATTAAAAAACGTTGTTAAAAAAAAAATCACAACGTTTTTTATAAAAACGTTGTTGTTGAAGTGTTGTCTATTTAGTGTTTTGTTGTAGTACAAGTCTGTTTCTTGCTTGCCCAAGAAACAATACCACTGGCAAGAGTGAAAATCAACCCACTTGTCGATTTATTATCTCCCACACTATTAATCCAGCTTGCATCAGAGTATCCCTCCAAAACACTAGGAAATTTATAGTAGAACAATCCTATGCCACTGGTTCTTTTTAGATATCCAAGTACCCTTCCAATAGATTTCCAATGATTAATATTAGGACTGCTCGCATATCTACTAAGTTTAGAAACTGCAAAAGAAATATCGGGTCGAGTACAATGCACAACATACATAAGGCTACCAATAGCACTTGCGTAGTCTAGCTGTGCAATAGCTCTACCATCATTTTCTTTGAGTTTAATTCCATTCTCAAAAGGAGTATTCACCTCCTTGAACTCGAGATGACTAAACTTAGTTAAAAAAATTTCAATATAGTGAGATTGATTCAATACATAACCCCCACTATGTTTTTTAACTTTGATGCCTAAAATAGTATCTACTTTACCTAAGTCTTTCATCTTAAAGATAGAGGATAAATACTTTTTAGTCTTATTTACTCCAACCATATTCGTACTGATAATCAACATATCATATACGTACAAACAGACTATCACCATATAATCAGAAGTGGTTTTGGAGTATATGCACCTATCTGCACTATTATATTTAAACCCAAAGTTTAAAATAGCAGTATCAAATCTCTCGTGCCACTGTTTTGGTACCTGTTTTAGACCATAAAGAGACTTAACTAATTTACATACTTTATCCTCATTTTCGGGAGCAACAAACCCTTCGGATTGTTCCATATATACTTCCTCATTCAAATTGTCATTCAAAAATGCAGTCTTTACATCCATTTGATGAACGTAAAGATCAAATAATGAAGCTAAGGCAAAAAGAATTCGAATGGAAGTAACTCGTACGTGCTACCGGTGCATAAGTATCAAAATAGTCAATACCCTCTACTTGTCTAAAATCTTTTGCTACTAATCTTGCTTTAAAAACAGAAATAGTACCATTAGTGTTATACTTTGTTCTAAAAACCCACTTACAACCTATAGGTTTAGAACCTCTAGGTAAATCTGTCAATACCCAAGTATTATTTCCCAAGATTGAATCCATTTCATCATTTACAGCTTCTTTCCAAAAAGCAGCATCCCTAGACGCTATAGCTTCTTTAAATGATTTAGGATCAGTCACAAGACTATATACATAGGATATTTCATTTACCATCTTATTATTTTGGTCCACTTCCACCAAAAATAATAGAGACTGTGATGAAATAAAATCATCATCTAAATCTTTATATTTTCTAGCTCTAGTACTCCTTCTAGGTCCACTTGGTTGAATTGGAACACTAGGTTCTTCAACCTCAACATTAGACCTTATAGGACCTCTAGGCTCATCAAATTTAGGCATTTCCACATTCTCAACATCTTTTGAGAATTTATTTTCAAAAAATTCCACATCCCTGGACTCAGTTATAACATTATACTCTAAATCAAGAAGCCTGTATGCTTTACTATTCTCAGCATATCCAACAAATATACTTTTAATAGCTCTAACTCCTAACTTAGTCCTTTTAGGATCAGGAACTCGAAAATAAGCTATACACCCCCACACTTTAAAATATTTTATGTTAGGTTTTCTACCTTTCCATATTTCATTAGGACTAGTTTTAATTACTGTACTAGGAATCCTATTTAAAACATGGCAAGCAGTAAGAAGTGCTTCACCCCATAAATTATTTGGCAAACAAGCATGATTTAACATACAAGTAATCATATCATGAAACACACGATTTTTTCTTTCTGCTAAACCTTTCAAACAATATTACATGCCTCTATCAGAACGTAAAATTTTAGTCTTCTTCTCAAGTTGATTTTCTACTTCTAATTTGTATTTTTTGAATGAGTTAAATGCCTCATCTTTTGTTCTCAACAAATACACATAACAATATCTGCTAGCATCATCTATAAAAGTAATGAAATATTGTTTTCCACCCCTTGTCAATATTCCATTTAACTGACATATATCAGCATGTATTAAATCTAACAATTGTGATTCTCTATGTACATTTGGAAATGGTTTCCTCATAATTTTTGATTTAACACAAATTTCACATTTCTCTAGTTCAGTATTGCCAATATCAATCACTTTCATTGCATGCATATTTTTCAACAGAAATTAAATTCTTTCTAATTTTTGACACAAATAACACATTCAGTAAGGTTAGCTTCTTCCCAGAGGTGAAAATAACTTCCATAGTTCCTTTTCCATTAACTTTAGCCATTGAACTGTTTCCCATCTGAACTTCCTGTCCAATAATTTCTTTAAATGTTTTAAATATTTCTCGATTATTACAAATATGGACAGTAGCTCCGGAGTCCAACCACCAACCATTTGGCTTATTTACCATGTTAACTTTAGAAATCATAGTCACATCAAGACTAAGATCAGATACCATGACAACAAGGTTCTCCTCAACCATGTTAGCAGAACCGCTTTTGCGTTGTTTACATTTTCTGGCATAGTGTCCAGTTTCTCCATAAATATGACACTTACCCTTTCTTTTATTAGGATCAGAATTTTTATTTTTCTGTCCAGGATGCTTGAACTTATTATTATCTTTTTTAACTCCAGGTCCTTTCCCTTTAAATGATTTTGCCTCCAAATAGTTTACACTAGACTGTCCTTGAATCAAATTCTTAGCATCGCGTTTTCGGGCATCCTCCTCAATACGAAGATGCTTTTGAATTTGATCCAAGGAAAAATTCTCAGATTTATGCATCAACTTTTTGGCAAAATCTTTCCAAGATGGAGGTAATTTTGCAATTATTGCTCCAACTTAAAAAGTTTTAGGTAAGACAATTTTAAGAACCCTCAACTTGTTAACAATAACCAGGAGCTCATGCACTTGCTCCAAAATAGGTTTCTTATCAACCATCTTAAAATCAAAATATTTAGATACTAAATATTTATTTGTACCTTCTTCTCCTCAGCCTTGTATTTGAATTCCAAAGCCTCCCATAACTCCCTTAGTGACTGAATATTGCTGTAGAAATCGTAGAGACGATCCGACAACGTGTTGAGGATATGTCCACGAGCAAGTTCCTCATCTTCAGTCCTTGGTTAGGGTCCAAAACATACGCAATCTTCAAAACAGTGTGTAAAAATTTCAGTTTATCTTGCCAATGACTGAAATTATTTCCATCAAAACGATCGAGCTTGACAAAATCCTGGTTCATGATTTTGAAAGACTCTGTATCCATTTCGAGATAAACACCTTAAGATTGTTAAGAATAATAATGAATATAGAAAATTAGGAACAAGGATTGACACGGGTAGTCCCTGTCCTTAAGGTGTTTATTGCCCCTTACTACTAAGATTTGCTAAAGGCTACTAGCAATATATCTCCAGGATTTATGTCAAAGCCTATATTTGTTCTAAGTGATAACAACTCACTATCTGAACCTCAAATTATGCTATTGTGTAAAGATGATAAGATAGAAGAATATGGAGATAGAGACTGTACAATTTCATAACTGAGTTGTGAATTAAGCATTATTTACAAAGTAAATAATGTAATAATCAGATACCAGTTTTAAAACTCATTTATATCCCATAATGATTAAACATAAAACTGTTTAAACATTAATGAAGTTTATTAATTTGGTTCAATGCCAAAAAGTAGGCTCTTGGCTCGGGCGGAGTGCGCCTAAAGCGCCAATGCGACCCGCAACCCAGCTCCCGGGTCGCGGGTAGGTGGTGCTTTGCACCACATCATTGTGACCAACTCCCAGCCTTTCCTTTAGTACCACTAGTGAATTAAACTATTCCACATATACTTATAAAGTATTAAATAGTTTTATTCCTACTCAATGTGGGACTTAAAGAAAATAGTTTTCTTAAATAACAATGAACATTTTCATGTACTCCACTTTGGATACAATTAAAACATAATATATAATTCCTACTTGAATCATATATTACTCTCTATTAATCTTCTTGTTATAGACTATCAAATGCACTTTTAATTTTATATAAATTTAATCAATTAATAAATCTAAATTAACCTCCAAATTGATCAAAATCCATGTAAAAAAAAGTGCAATTAACCGTTTATACAACTGCTCGAAAACTTTAGGTTAATTAATTTCATCTAATTTTTAATTTTGTGGGATGTTTACTAATTGCACACCTATATATAGGTTAGAGCCGCCTAATTTACGTACGTACCCATTAATGAATAGAATCCTAATTAGCTTATTTATACACGGAGTATATGTCGACTCAAATTTATTCCCTCAGTCAGTCCATGTTAAGCAATCAGATTATTATTAATCAAATCCTTTGGATTCTCCTTACTCAATCTTTTCATCTTCATGTTCTGATCATCATCTTTCTCCTCCTACTTCACTTAATCTCGCTCGATCATTTTGACTTTGTCGGTCCAAAATATAAATAATTAATTGATATACCTTTTACGTACATAACTTTTTTATTTTACAAACAATTGATTTGCATGGTTAATTCTAACTGCCTTGACCAAATTTCTGAGCTATGTCAGTCATGCATCCAATCATTGTACGTGAGTGTTTCCATGAAAGAGAAATCATGCGGCTAAAAACTGGTCAGATGGAGATCGAGAATGATGTGAATTTTGTATAGGTAGTTGATTTATCAAAATGAAATTATGAATGCCTTTATTTAGTATTTTTAAGAGATGAATATTTTGTGTTTACGGGTGAGACAATTATCATGTTAAGTTTATTTTTATTTTTTGATATATAAGCATTACATTATGCAGTGGTAAATATATTAACCATGCATCTTTCATAATGCAGGTCGTATTTATTTAAATTGTACTTTTTATTATATTATGTGTAATAAGTTAAAGGGCAAAATTGGAAGATAATAATTATTAAATTGGAGCTATATTTATTGGGGGACAAATTAATAAATTGCTTATATTTGACTGCACAATTAGTAATATAATATAGGGTGTGTAAATATCAATACCCTATATATATACATACTAGTTGTGTCCCGTGCCTCCAGCACTATATGAACGGTGAGATTTATCCAAAATTTTAGACGGCCAACATGATTTTTAGGATGAGATAAAAATTTAAAATCAGTTGTATTTTGTTAAATAGATATATAGTCATTTACTTTTATAAGTATATATATTTTAATAATTACACATTTGTCTACTCTTAATTAAATTTATGCATCCAACCACAAAGTTATACTCATTACTAAACAATGTGTTAATTGAAAAGATTCATGGAAAGGAATTCAAACTAGAAGGGAGCAAAAATTTCATATTCAAGAAAATGATGGATGATCTTATACCTCTATCTTAACAAGGGTGTCCATCGGCTTATAATACGAGGTAGGATAGGAGTTTAGTACCTCCATCGATATCATCTTCTAACGTAACTGACACGTGTCAGACACTTCACGACAAAAGAATAGCTTGAAAAAAAGGACTACTACACTTTTTTCTTTCTCTCTCTTCTAATTTGTCCTATTGATTGACCTTAGTGGACACGTGCGGCCCACTTGCTCGTGGATTTGCCCATAGGCTAAACTGGTTGATTGAAGTTGTTGGGGCCCACTGGAAGTATCTTGAATGGTGGGTCCGCACTGAGATAACTTGTGGTCGGTAAACGACGCGTGTTATTTGGTGCCTATAGGGTTGGGTCCCGCAGGAGCGTAAATCCAACGATTGTCAAATTTCTAAAATATTCTTATTGTATTGACGTGGCACTGTACTCCCTCATTTTTCAAAATAATGAACAAAATATAAATTTTACAAAGAATAAATTAAAGAAAGAGAGTAAATAAAGTTTTAAATTTCCTACAAGATTTATAAAATGAGGAGTAGTTTTATTTTTTATATAATTAGATTCTACTAAATGATATAATTATTATTTTCTTTATGTATTTTATATCATTTTTTTACGAACAAAAATAATCATATTTTTTTATCATTCTTTTAAAGACGAATGGAATAATTGAAACAACGTAACATTTAATGAGATTATAATTTCTCTATTACATTTATCTTCTAATTTTTCTTCCTAAATAATTAAGTTACTGACACCGTTGTGAAATCAGAAATGTAATATTATACAATAAATGTATATTTGTGAAATTGAGAATACATATAATGGAAGGATCCTAATCTCATTTAGATATAATTAACTTCATAAATTTTATTGTTTCTTATTTTCTTTGAACACTCCCACTGTCAGAGAGATATGATTATAAGTATAATGAATTACATAATAATCTCAATAATATTTGAAAATTAAATATCTCGTATGCTTAGGGTGAGAATATACATCACATGCAATAATGGGAAAATTAGATTATAAATGTTGATATTTTAATAAAAAGATAATTGATACTATTAGAACTAAAATATTATAAAAATATTGTTAAGTAGATAGTTACTCTGGGATCGGTTCAGGTGAAGTTGACAACAACTTCACCGTAGTAAGTTTAGATAGATTTTTATTGCATGAATTATAAAAAAATATTGCATTAACCAATTATATAATAAAAAATTATAGAATTTACTATGCTAAAGTCGGTGCCAACTTCACCTAAACGGAATTCGTTACTCTGGTATTACTCCCTCCGTTCCTTAATATAGGTCGTTATAGAAAAAATATTTTTGTTCCTTAATATAAGTCGTTTTAGAATTTTAAGTAAGCATTAATTGCTTAGTTTTCAATATTATCCCAAATATTAAATGTAACTTTGGTCCTCCCACTATTTTCTGTCCAATAAATAACAATCTCTTATTCCAATACAAGGGTAATATAGACAATTGATATTATAGTTAATTGTAAGACCCCAAATTTTATGAAATAAAAGTATTCAGTTTTTCTATTTAGTAAATGGTTAAATTGATAAAAAGTTAATGTTAAAGGGTGATATATGAATATTTTTCAAAATAAGCAAGTGGTTATAAAATATTCATTTTGTCGGGGAATATTCGTTTGGTCGTGAAATATTCTTTCTGTCGGGGAATATTCGTACGACGGCGCAGCTATTTGTGGGCCCCATAACGAATAACTGTCGGATGAAGAAAAGTACAAATTTGAGTTTTTACAAATAACGGCGTAGTTGTTACCGTTAATACTGTTGAAATACCCGGTGGTTAAAATACAGTAATACGCGTTATTGCACAGTAGCACACGGTATTGCACAATATTTTTGAAATTATTAATTTTTACGTAAGAAGGCACTACTCAATAATTGTTACGGTAATTACTGTTCAATATTTTATTTTATTGATTCAATAATTGCTACGTTAAAATTTTATATTATTGTTGTTCAATAATTGTCACTGCACAGTATTTTCTATTATTAGATCAATAATTCATATTATTTAAATAATATTATTAGATAGCATTATTGGCAATGTCTAGAAAGTTCTGTCTAAGGAGAGGTTTGGTCATCTAATTGCGCGCTAGTAAGGAGAAATCCTTATTGGAAAGCCCTCTCTTTCCTGGAA